>PVKM010002789.1:0-62071 GCA_004027735.1 Carollia perspicillata
CCCCCTCACCTTTCTCGCTGACGCTCTCACTCTCCAGCTCCACGTCCTCGCAGCTGGTGTACTCCGGCGTCGACACGCCCTCCTCCTCCGAGCTGCTCACCGACATCTGCCTCTTCTTGCCGCCCCTCTTGGGCCGGTGGGGCTTGGGCGGTGATGGCCGCACTGACTCGGACTGGTCCGAGCTCAGCGAGTCGTTCCGCAGCATGATCTCCGCCTTCTCGCGCTTGGCCTTCCGCATGAGCACTGCCGAGCTGGGGTCCAGGCGGCTCTGCTTCCTGAGGGGCTCCTGGGCTTTGGGCTCCTGGGCTTTCGCGGGGACCGGCCCATGCCTGGGAGCCGGCGGGCTGTGGTTCGTTAGCTGCTTGGTGCCCAGCGCCCTGGCTTCCGCAGTCCTCTCGGTCGGGTAAGCCCGCTGCGAGTCCGGCGGCAAAGCCCTGCCGGCTGCTGGCGCTCGCTTCCCGGCCTTGCTTTCGGGCGGCGAGGCGCCTACCTCGGTGCGTGGGAGCGCCACGTCGCTGTGGCGCCGCTCGTGCCTGGCGCGGGACACCCGCGCGTGCATGCGCATCTGCTGCTCCTCCGGCGGCGGTTTCACCGGGTACCGCGCCAGGTTGGGGTCGCTGCGGTACCTGGTCTGGTACTCCTCCTCACTCCTTTGCTTCTCCTCGTCCACCGCTTTGCCGTCTTCGCGTTTTTCCGGCATGTCGGGGTAGTCCTGTGACCGCCCTTTCTCCAGCCTTCGGCTTTCCCGCCTGTCTTTCCGCTCCCGCTCCTCCACGGTCCCCTCCCCAGGCTGCACCGAGGACTTTGGCCCGCGTTTCCGCTCGCCCTTCTGGGAGACTTTGCCATTCTGCTCAGACAGCCCTGGAGGCTTCTTCCTGTGATATACAAAGGAATGTCAAAAAGGAGACCAGTGCCTACAGCCTGAAGTGAAAACCAGACCCTTCGTATTCCAGATTTAACTCCTTTCGAGTAATTACTTATAACTCGATGTCTAAATTAAAAGTGACATGATAAGGAACCAACGTAAACCTGTATATCTGATCAGCTTTCTAAATAAGGGTCCTTCGCATTACAATATGTTCAGGGACTTTAGAAAGTGTTTGAACATTTAAAATTCTCTATAAATTAACTAGATCAATAAAAAGCATCAATAAATTAATTCAATAAATGAAAAAGTTTTATGTTAACCACTGCTTGTGAATAATGGACTAAATACCTTTTAGATGAAACTAATGTAGGTAATATTAAAATATCATTATAATAAAGATAACACATCAATTCAAAAATATATATTTGATATATACTTGGACAATAGATATTGACAATCTTTTATTATAACTAAAACTTTTAAAGAAATGTAAATACAAGTGTGTGTATTTCAAAAGTCAAATCTAATAGCACTTCTTCAGTAGTAGAACAAAAGTAATTTTAATTAGATTATATTCACTCAAACACCTTTTTAGGAAGTTAGGGAAAAAATGGCTTAATGAATGAACTTTTATTTTACCTTCCATGGGCAATAATAATAGAAATATTTAAATTTTTAAATTAATATTCATTTCCCTTCCCTCTTTCTCCTTCATTTCAGAACACAGTGCAAAAGAAGAAAACAGTTTTTTTTTCCTACTTTTCTCTTGTTGAAGTCACTGGCAAAATAAAAATAAAGGAAAGGAGTTTGGCAATCTTTGAATCTTATAGATATATCATTCAACTGCCCCTTTCAGCACTTCTCTGTACACTTGTGTGAACTTGATTTTGGAAAATTCCAGCAACTACTTGAGAAGTTACAAAAAGGAGGTGCCTTAGTTAAGCATTCTGACTCTATGTGTTCTATTATGCAATTAAAATGGAGACAACCTAAGACTTTTTGGAATCTTGAGGCCCATAGAAAGGGCTTTCTAGAGGGGACATCATTTGACAAGAAGTCTAGAAGCAGAAATAATAAACATCAAGTACAAGATGAGAAAGTAGGGCAATTTCTATTGTGGGTTACCAAAGTAGTAATTGGCTAAGATATGTTATGGGTCGGTTTGAGGAGGGGCTGGTGATGGTGAAAAGAAAGAATAAAGCATATCAGATGGCATAAGAAAGCAAATGGAAACATGGCAAATTCTGCTATAGATTACATTGGTTCCTTGAAGTGAAAGGGATTTTCATCGAAGATGAAAATTGCAAGGGTGGCATTATAAGTAAGGGGTGTAACAGAATACAAATAAATCATTATCAAATACAGTTTTCTTAAGAGCATGACGACTACTGCAAACATTTAGTAGCTCATTAAGGCATAGCTGATCTGGTTAGAAGTTTATATTGAGTTACTTTACTTTTCCTTAAGTGCTAATAAGTCATGCCTACCTTGCAGAGTTCATGTGAGGATTAGAGAAGACACCATCTGTAGAAATGCTCTATGAAAGGATAGTGTTATGCAAATGCGAGGAGCTTTCCAGTCCCTCTGATGCTTTGCTTTACTGATTGTTTTTCTCACCTCTACCCTTAATTGCCCCATTTCCACAGGCTCCTGATGAGTGTATGAAGTATGATCAAGAACACTTGTATACTTTAAAACAGACTGCCGTTCTTTCAGACTTGTCTCCCTGAGGTTGTCACCTTTTTCTTGTGCACTCCCAGTGTCCTTGCTGTTTTCTTCAGGGTGTATATAATCAGCACGTGATTTGAATAATCAAAGGGCACTTGCCCCTATCAATTTTTCAAATTTCTTCGAAACAGAAAGTCTCTTCTCAGTCCTCATTTTTGAATTTTTTTCGTTTTTCACCATGTGCCATAAACAGAATTCATATTTTCTCTTTAGAAAGGTTAGAGCACCAAATCACCTTACTTAAAGATATCATATTCTGGCCAATCCCAAATTGCACCTTTGATACAGTTTTCTTTTCATCAGTTTTTCTAGACATCAGTTTGTCACCAAAAGATACTAATTGTTAATTCTGAGTTATCTCTGGTGTCCCTTCTGTCTTCTCTACACAGTATATGCACACTCATTTTTATTTCCTGTAATGTCTCCCCCTACTCTGTCTACTTATTACAACTCCTGGATATCTTACAAAGCTTAATTCAGAATGCACCTCCTCTTTCCTGCAGCACCCAAAGTACTTCACATATATTTTCTAGCTTTAATCAAATCAGTCTTTTGCAAGTTATCTGTCTTTCCCAGGATATTGTGTGGTATCTTCCCTAGGATCTGTGAGAAAGCGATCATGCCCTAATCATCTTCATACCCTCTGGTTCCTCATACAGTGTTTGCTTATAGTAAATAAATAACAGCTATTGGCTTAAATAATAGCTACATTAGTTGAATGCTTCCGATGTGCCTGCATCTGAACACAAGTTCTCATTTAATCCCTGCCACAACCCTGTAAGGTGGGTTGTTGGTGTGATGGAGCCGGGACTGGAAGCCAGACCTGTTTAACTTTGAAGGTTTTTTATTTTGTTCATGGGCTTTGTTTGGAAAGGGGAGTAAAAGCCTTTCTTGGAGCCACAAGCAGACAAGTCTGTTCTTAACAACAGTCAACACCCCTAAACTACCTAGCACGTGAAGAAAAGGCCTAGGTGCCCCTTGTTAACATTATCTCAGTGCAAAGCATCCTGTCTGGTCATAAATATTGATTGTTTCAATGAATGAATGAATGAACCATTTAAATAAAAGATCTGATCATGTTCACCCATGCTTAAATTTCTCAGTGGCCTTCTATTATTCTTAGGATAAAAGCTATAAAATTTAAGGTGGCCCAAGGCCCAGTGTGACCTGGGCCCTAGTACCCTCACCACCCCTTTTCGTCCATCCCTCACTCTGCTACTCACAGTCTAGCCTGTGGGTACTCTTTAGGTTTTCCTGCCAGCCTTGTCCCTTCGGGCTGTATGTTTCTGCATATACCTGGAGGACGCTTCCCACTCTTCACCTGGTTAATTCCTAGTCACTTTTAACAGTCCAGCACAAAAGAAATGTCTTAGAAGAAGGCTTTGCTGATATACCCACATGCCCTGCAGCCCCCTCATCATATTCTCTCAGAGCACACTTTCAATTAAAGGACTAATTTGTAAGTGTATATATGATCTAAAACCTTTGCCAAACTCAAGGTTGGAAGTTAGTAGCCCAACTGAGTGACCTCGGTGCGTAACAGGACAGAAAAACTTCTCAACAAAGGTCTCCAAAGGCACGACAGCTTCTGCAGATAAACAAAGCACCTCATGTTGTTACCTTCTACGTGGGGCCTGAGAAGTACTACTTCCACACATTTTTCTTAGTAACTCTTAAATTCTTGAAAATGGGTTTGCTGTCAATACAAGACCTTGCCTTTTGGTTACATGGTTAATGAACTATTACCTCTCTCTTGGAGGTTCACTTCTAGACCTGGATGCAGCCTGCTTCTGCTCCGGCCCCAGGGCTTGCTGTGAAGGCTCAGCCCTTTTGCTCTTGTCAGGCTGTGCCCCCGGGGGGGCCGTCTCCTGGGATGAGGCAGCTGCTGTGCTCAGGGGAGTCTGCGACCTTGATCGCTCTTGGAGCCGTGCTTTCTTTTCTCTGGGTACCTCAGAACCAGCACCTGTAGCTGTATCACTTAGGGTTCCATCCTGACTCGGCTGCTGAGGGCCACTTCCAAAGAACCAGGCCCCAGATTTGGTTAAGATTTCTTGCTGCTTTCGACATAAATTGCATACCCACATAACCTATTTAAAGAAGAGAGAACAACATAAATTTTCTGTGCCATTTGGAAATAAATTATTTTCATCAAATATATTTTAAGGAAAAAATGGTTGTCATGTTCATATTTATCTTTGTAAATTTCTTGTAAAAAAATCCTTGCACAAGTTACAATCAAGTGTATGAAGTCACAATGCTCCCGGGTAACCAGGATAGAGTTTACTCTTGCCTTTCTAATCCTATGATTCTGAGTTTTCTTTTACCATATATCATCACATTTTGTATGACTGACCCTGAAGTTTCACTTAAAATATGTTACTAAAGTGTTCTAAGAAAAGTAGTTGATTGACTAGAAAAATATTGTAAGGAGCTATAGAATTAATTATTATGTACATAAACTTCAGTGTCTCAGGATGTAGAAGGTATCTATTTTTTCAAAAAAATCATCGATTATTAAAGCCAATATTAAAATATATTTCTTTGGAACAAACAAACAATAAAAGATAGGTAAAAAAAAGGTCAGGTTGTATATGTTCTCTAGTTTATTATTAATAAACTAACCTCAAGTGTATTTTGTGCTATTAAATGTAACTTTCCATGCATATATTTACTAAATCCATAAATCTGGGTCTGGGTTTATTCCTATGTGACAACTGTGATACAGTTTCCACTAGGAGAGCTACTTTGGAACAGTCATTTAGAAACAAATCCACTGATAACTTACAGGATGTATGACCACCTAAAATAAATCTATGTGTCTGCTCTCCTCTTGGTGGCATCTAAAATAAATGTGATAATGAGGACGATGATCATACTAGAAGTCATAATAACAGCAGTGACACCCAGCAGACACAGAGCTACACAGGTGCCTGCAGTCCCGTGAGCCTCACTTCCAGTGTCCCCAGGACCTCTGCTCCTTTGTTTTCCGTTCTTGCTGCCTCAGCTGATTTCGTTTGAATGCACTTTCATTTTCCCTTCTACTTCAGAAACAACACCCCCCAGGAAAAAGCTGATGACCAAACTCTGGGGCTTCATTTTCACAAATAGGAATTCAGTCAACAGTTCCTCAAAAATATCTAGTAAGGGTGAATAAATCCTGGATATATTTACATGGGAAATGATGAGTAAAAGAAGCAGCTTTATTTATTTGGCAAACAGAAGAAGATGCGTGACTGAAACATTCAGATGGATAGGAGGAAAATTATAACTGTAGCCATAAGATTTGATGAAAATAAAAACTTGATGGAGAAGAGTAATACATTTTTAACATAGAAAATATTATAGATAAACTGTTAAGAATTGCTGCTTTCTAAGCAAGGAAATTCAAATGAATTCATAATGCAGGGTGGAGAGAAAGTAGGTTTACTGTTGTTTGTACAGGAAATAATACAATAATTAATAAATAATAATACAAGAATAAATTGTGTTTCATGCACTCACAAGTGAAAACCTACTTTTGCCCCACCCCATATGGGGGAAACTAAGACTTAGAGATATTTGCAAAAATGTGAAATATTGTTGAAACTTAATTCATTCCTCTACATTTCCTCAGATCCTGGAATGAACTAGGTTCACAAAGGTAGTTAGGCATAACATCTACTTATTGTCTTCCAATCAGTATCGCAGAATTCTCATTTACTAAGATGTGAAACAATATGAACAAAATAAAGGATTTGTGTAATGTAGCTTCAATTTCCAAATAAGGCTATATTATACTTAAGGTGTCATAGCCTGGTTATGTCATAAATAGGGTCCCTCAGATGTCCTGATGGGTTGTACATGGACACATTAAAGATTACATCACAGGGGGCGGTGACCCAGCACCATGTCTTCCATGCACAGTGATATTGATTCTCCTTTGACTCAACCCTGGATGGGGACAGGTGATGTGTTTCCTCATTAGCTGCCTCTGTAGCTGACGTGAGAGTGATGAGCAGGTCTGAAAGCATACCCTGTGTAGTAAGTCCTCACCTAACGTCGTCAATAGGTTCTGCAGCTTTAAGTGAAACAACACATAACAAACAAATTTCATAGGCCAATTAATATTAAAAAGAATTAAGTTCCTATAATATCTCATCAATGTTCTAAAGAAATGACACTGAATTAATAATGTTCGAGGACCTCTAGTAGTTAAGGAAATTGGTATGAAACATTGACTATTTCACATCAACCAAGGAGACATTAAATTTGTATTTGTTATAATAAGTATAAGAAAAATATTATTTGTGATCTAAGTTAAGTTTTTTCCTACAAAAATATTAAAACATACTTAGTATAAATTTTAAACTTCCTTTAAAACCATACAGGAAAAAAATAAAATTTACAATTCATACAAAAATTCAAAAATGGAGGTCAAAAGAGGCAGAAAGAAGCATAGTAATACTGATTAAAAGAAGAGCAAAGGAGACTGACTGTTCATTTCATTGAACATCTTTATATTTTCTAGAACATTCTTATTTTGACTGCTTCACATTTTCAAGTGTAATAAAAATGAGCCAGTGAGAGATAATTGTCAGATGTGGGAAAGTTCCAAATTTTGAATATATGCAAAATTGCTATAAGATTGGTAAAAGAAAATATAGTTATTATTAATTACATTTAAATTGAACCATTTAATACTATTTTAAATTTATTTTAAAAGTTACAGTTAGTGGTTATGTAGAAACAGCTACTTTAATATTTTAAAACTATTAATCATTTACATATGTGATGTTTTATCTAATTTTGTCTATTTTTAACACTTAGGAATATATTGTTTAATTACAAGCATTTTCCTATATCTTATTTTCTGGTGCACCACAACATTTTTAGATTTATATTTCACAATTATAAATGTGGTCAACCTGTCCTCTAATTTGAAAGCAAAATTAACTATAAAAAGTAAAAATATGTTTATTAAAATACTACCACCCAATCTCAATTATTAGTTATATAAATTACTCTTGCCACAAAGTTTACAAACAAAAAATAAATGGCTTACATGAGCTGTAAAGAAAATATAATAGAATATTTTTGTCATACCTTTCAACATAGTTTTTATCAAACAGCACAAACATGTATAAAAATGAGCCAAATCATTACTAAGAAGCAATACAGTTAGCTATGTTTAAAGATTCTCTTTATGAATATAGTATTAAGTATTTTTATGTTTGCCTGGAACTATATAGGTAACCCTTTCTTAAGTAATTGTTAAAAAAGAGCAGAAGACAATTATTTCTACCAAGGAAAAAAATGCTACACCCCACCAGCACCACCTTTTAGAGACTGCACTATGCAGGGTCAGGCTCTGGTTAAGTGCCCTGGGATGTGTTCCGTACTAATCTAAACTAAAGCAGGTCTGTGTAGTAACTTAGATTAATAATTTACAGATGTTAAACAGCCAAATAAATACAAACTCAAAGGAAATACTGTGATGCAATAAGGCTTCTGAAAGTCCGTGCCACACATCAGAAATATGAAGAACACCTGAAAATTTTATTTTGACCTTTGGTTTAATATCATTTTAAATTCCCTCTTCTCACTTAATGAATACTTAAGAAATACAGGAAATTGTTTTATAAATTCCCCATAAGTAGTTCATCCAGAGAAATAGAAATTACAACACCTCCTACTGTATAGAAAGTGGGGGGAGGGTGGAGAGAGAATAAATATGAATTCTATGGATAAAATTGTAAGTTTGGAAGAAAAAATACATTATGTAGAGGGAAAAATACTTTACACTTGCCTTCACACGAAATATTTATAGAACCAGGAGCACAGAGCAGAAGAACCATGCCTTGGACCTACTCTCAATAATATTTATTACTAAGGTGAATCATGACAATGAGGTACAGTATCTTACATTGACAATGTCTTGCATATAACAATCCACTTGAGGTATTTAGTATTATTACATAAAGAATAAATATAAACATGAAGGGTTTTAAAAAACAAAGGATAACCTGTGTTTAAATTTTCATTCTATGTTTTAGATACAAATTTTAAAACTGACTTTTGTATAAAACAGCACTTTTTCAAAAATTGTTATGCTGCTTACCATTTTGTGCCACTTTAGGTATTTGAATTTTCTTTAAAAATTCAAGTTGCCACAACTGTCACAACAAGAAATAGAAAATCTTAATGGTCTTAAACTAGTAAAGAAGTTGAAGTAATCATTAAAAGACAAAAGAAGTTGAATTCATAATCAAAAGACAACTTACAATGAAAATTTTAGACCCAGTTATATTTACTGGAAAGTTATTTTAAGTATATTTAAAGAATAAATGATATAAACCCTACGTGAACATTTTTTATTAAAAAAGAATAAAGAGAACTACTTCCACTTCTTAACTCATTTTATCAAGTCACCATTCCCTTAATACTAAACTTTTGATACAAGGAACCCTGTAAAAAATAATAAAATAAAACTCTTTGTACCTTTTACAAATAATTATATGTCAATAAATTAGAAAACATAGTAGAAATGGATAAATTCTTAGAAACATACAACCTTCCAAGACTGGATCATGAAAAAATAGAAGATCTGAACTGACTGATTACTAGTAAGGAGATTGAATCAACAATCAAAAACTATCCAACAAACAAAAGTCACGGACCCAACAACTTCAGTGATAAATTATGTCAAACATTCAAAGTAGACTTAATATGAATCCTCAAACTCTTCCAAAGAGTAGAAGAGAAAAAAACACTTCCCAACTCAGGAGGCCAGCATTACTCACATACCAACACCAGTCAAGACACCACAAGAAAATAAAATTACTGGCCAATATTCCTAATGAACAAGTTTATAAAAATCTTCAACAAAATATTAACAAACTGAATTCAATGATACATTAAAAGGATCATACACCATGACCAAGTGTGGTTTATTTTAGGGATGCAATGATGATTCAACATCTGCAAATCAGTATGATAAACCATATTAACAAAATAACGGATAAGAATCACATGATCGTCACAATGTATGCAGAAAAACATTGGAGAGAATTCAACATTTATTTATGACAAAAACTCCCAACAAGTGGGTATAGAGGGAACTTATCTCAACATAATAAAGACCATATATGACAAACTCACAGCTGACATCATACTTAATGGTGAAAAGGATGCCACTTTCACTCAATATATAGTATTGACAGTTCTAGCCAGAGCAATTAGGCAAGAAAAACAAATGAAAAAGCATCCAAATTGGAAAGAAAAAAGTAAAAGTGTCACTATTTGCAAATGGCATGATATTATATATAGAAATCCCTAAAGACTCCACTAAAAGTTGTTAGAACTAATAAATTTAGTAAAGTTGCAGAATACAAAATCAATATACAAAAATCTGTTGTGTGTACTAATCACAAACAGAAATTAAAAAAAACAACTCCATTTACAATTGCATCAAAAAGAATAAAATACCTAGGAACAAATTTAACTAAGGAGGTGAATGACCTGCACAATGAAAACTATAAGACATGGATAAAAGAAAAAGAAAGAAGATAAAAATATGTATTTTGTGCTCATGGATTAGAAAAATTAATATTGGTAAAATGTCCATGCTACTCAAACCAATCTCAGATGCAATCCCTATCAATATTCTAATGATATTTTCAAAGGAACAAAACAAACAATTCTAAAATGTATATGAAACCACAAAATACCCAAAATAGTTTAAGTGACATTGAGGGAAAAAAAGATTGGAAACACCACACTCCCAGGTTTCAAGCAAACTGTATAATCAAAATAGTATGTTACTGGCATAAATACAGACAGATTGACTAATTGAACAGTATAGAGAGCCCAGAAATAACCAAATATATAGAGTCCGTTAATGTACAACAAAGGAGCCGAGAATATGCAATAGGAAAAGGGCAGTCTTTTCAATAAATGCTTCTGAGGAAAACTGAACAGCCACATGCAAAGGAATAAATCTGGACCACTATCTTAAACCAAACACAAAAATTAACTCAACATGGACCAATGACTTGAATGTAAGACCTGAAACCTTAAAAGCCCTGGAAGAAAACAAAGGCACTTAGTTCCTTGCCATCAGTGATGATTTTTTTTTATCTGATACCAAAGTCAAAGGCAACCTACTGAATGGAAGACAATATTTGTGAATTATATATCTGATAAGGGGTTAATATACAAAATATATAAAAACTCATACAACTCAAAAAATAACAATCTGATTTTTTAAATGGATAGAAGATCTCAACAGACATTTTTCCAAAGAAGATATACAAATGGCCAACAGGTACATAAAATGATACTCAGCATCACTAATTATCAGGGTAATCCCTATCAAAACCACAATGAGTGGTCACCTCACACTTGTTAGAACAGCTGTTGTCAAAAAGAAGAAGTAAATGCAGGCAGGAATGTGAAAACAAAGGGAACACTTGTGTATTGTTAGTGGGAAGGTAAATTGTTGCAGTGACCCTGGAAAACGGATGGAAGTTCCTAAAAAAATTAAAACCCAAATTACCATATGATTAAGAAATTTCTGGGTATTTATTTGAAGAAAAAACACTAACTAAAAATGGTGTACATACTCCCTTGTTCATAGTGGCATTTTTCACAACAGCTAAGATACAGAAACACTCTACATGTCTATTGATGGGTGAGTGGATAAAGAAAAAATGGTATATATGTATATATATACATATATCGCATTCATATGATAAGTAAGACATATTACATTTATATGATATATATGTGTCAGCTGAACAAGGTACAATGTACAATTATATTCAATACTATACAATGGGAAGTAGGCAATAGCCTGTTCATCAGGAAGGTCTCGACTTAATGCCTTTCTCTCCCCGCCCTCAGAATCATAAGCTAAGACCACAGAAGCTGTGCAAATCTGTATACATTTCTACATTCCATTGTTAGCAGCCTCTTGACTCCATCAAGCTTTCCTACTCTTTGAAACAAGCCAATCTTCTCAAACACCAGAGCTGTGTGGTTGACATACCATCAACCTAGTTTTTTGCCTTGAATCCCTTTTTGATGCCAGATCCCATGAGACAAGTAAAACTGATCATCTTTTCCCCCAAACTATGAACTTAAACAGCATTCTGTTTTGACATGCCTTATTAATTGAAAGGGAAATAGGACTAACTACACATCCCAGCTTTCTAAAATGTCTTTCTTTCTCCAAGAAACCCCTGTCAACTAGATACCTAAAATAAGTTATCTCTCTTTCTCTCCTAGTTCTTAGATAAACATTGTATTCAAGAGCAATTTATGACTGTACATGCTAGAAAAAATTGGAACAGCTTTTATTTTTAAAAAAGGACAACATAGAAACACCAATCACCATTGACACTGTATTGTGAATACATAATCATAGTCATCAAAGAACATGAAAAAATAGCTTGCTTAATAAACTGTGCCATGGAGAAAGCTTTTAGCATAAATTATCCTCTTTCTAATAAATTAACATTGCCCTAGATTTCAGCATGTACTTCATTTCTGATCCCCTCCCGAGCTTCATACGTATTATGGCTGGTGGCAATGTTTGCCAAAAATGTCATCTATTCTCAAGGTTTTATAAAGTTTTTGTAAAGTGTTCTCCTGCTGTTTATTTCACACCTGCTAACATAATCCTTCCTTTCTGATGCTCTGTTTAGTTACCTTGGAAATGAGATCATAACATAGCACAAACACCTGTCATTGCAAGATGATTCCTGCTTAATTTTAAGCTGGAGTTAACTTTATTTCTGTATATATAATGGAAAAATGTTACTTGACACAGGTTTCACATTGAGAAAAGCCTGCAACCACTCAAAAAGCAATCTTTTCCTTATTATTGTATATTATTTAGAGATAGGTTATGATGGATTTTTGAAATAAATATTAATGGTAATCTACTTTTCTCAGGAAATGGAAAGATGTCATATTATGGATGAGAAATTTACTGTGTAACCGGTCAAAAACATACTGATTATTTTTATTGTTCCACTACTTTCTGTCAGAATGCACTTTAAAATAACAAAATATTTCAGATTCTGTTTCAAGGAGTGACAAACGTGTTTCATTTAAGGTGGTACAGGAGAAAAAACAGTCTTTAGAGTTGGGCATACCTGGTTTACTCCTCTCTGTAAAACAGTAAGCCAACCAATCTACCTTTCTGGGCTTGAGTTTCTTACTATGTAAACTGAAGACGATAACACTTAACTTGCTACTTTTTTTTTTTGGCTTAAGAAGATAATTCATGTAAAGAACATGCTTGATACTTAGAGGGAGGCTGAATTAATTTCCCCTCATCCACTCAGTTTACAAATTTTAAAATCGCAATTCTACTAAGATAAAAAATTTAAAAATATTAAGATCCACTAAATAAGGCAAATGCAGAATTTCATAATGGGTTAAAAAGCATGATATAAAATATTTTATCAAAATAAAGCAAATAGTAAATATTTTTATTACCAAAATGTTAGAACTTGAAGGAAGTGAAGTTTGTGGGTCACCTAATTCAATACTCATCCCCTCCCAGGAAAGGAAACTGCATTTAAATTACTTGTTCCCCATGACACATCTGATTAACAGCTCAATGGAGATTAAATCACTTTAAGCCAAGTCTACTGATTTATCCTTTTTTAAAATGTTTTGTATTTATTGATTTTTACAGAGAGAAGAAAAAGGGAGGGAGAAAAGGAGAGGGAAAGGGGAGAAAGAGAGAGAGAGAGAGAGATTGAGATTTGTTGTTCCACTTATTTATGTATCCATTGCTGGATTCCTACATGTGCCCTGACTGGGACTGAACCCACAACCTTATCCTTTTTACCACCAACCTCCTTTATGCCAACATTATTCTGCTAAACATATTAAATTCTGAAAAACACATATTTAAATTATAAAACCAAGGAATCTTTTTTTAGTATCTTTAAATGCCTAGTTAAAATTTTAGAATGTCAGTACTCTTCCATGCCTTATTCAAATTGTGTGGTAAAGTTTAAGTAACTTTAGAAAATGTCAATGGGTGACAAAAATTAACTAGGACCCTCTTCATTTGAAGAAAATATTTACTCTTTTGAATACTAACCAAACTGGCCACCATTCAACACTATCATTATCTGGGAAAATAAAACTTTTTAAATCATATCATTGCCCCCAAATACTGCATAGCCTATAATTTACTAAGTGTAACAAGTCAATGACTTAAAAACTCAGGGCTTGGCAGTATATTTAAACCTTTTTTAATAGTATATTTTTATTGTATTTTCCCATTACCAGTTATCCCCCTTATGTACTCTCTACTTCCACCCATCTCTCTCCTCCCACCCCTCAATCACCACACTGTTGCCCATGTCCACGAGTTTTTTTCTTTTTTGCTCCATCCCTCCACTCCCAACCCCTCCAAGCTGTCATCCTTGCTCTATGAGTCTGTCTCTGTTTTGCTAGTTAGTTCAGTTTGTTCATTAGATTCTACATATGAGTGAAATCATATGGTATTTCTCTTTCTCTGACTGGTTTATTTCACTTAGCATAATGTTTTCCAGGTCCATCTATGTTGTTGGAAAAGGTAAAATTTTCTTTTTTATGGCCAAGTAGTATTCCATTGTGTAAATATACCAGCAGATTACAACTAGAAAAACTGAAGGAGTAATAAAAAAATTCCCAACAAACAAAAGCTCTGGGATGAATGGCTTCACAGGTTTATTTTACCAAACATTCCAAGAAGAACTAATGCTTCTATTTCTCAAACTATTCCAAAAAATTCAAGAGGAGAGAAAACTCCCGAGATCATTTTATGAGGCTAGCATTATCCCAATTTCAAAACCAGATAAAGACACTACGAAGAAAGAAAATCATAAGCCAATATCTCTGATGAACACATATGCTAAAATCCTCAACAAAATATTACCAAACAGAATACAGCAATGCATTAAAAGATCACATATCATGATCAAGTGGGATTTATTCTGGGGATGCAAGGTTGGTACAGTATCTGCAAATCAATAAGCGTGATACATCACATAAACAAAATGAAGGATAAAAATCAAATGATCATATCAATAGATGCAGAAAAAGCATTTGATAAAATCCAGCATCCACTTATGATAAAAAGTGGGAATAGATGGAACGTACCTAAATATCACAAAGGCCACATACATAAACCCACTGCTAGCATCATACTCAGTGGGCTAAACCTACAAGTGTTCCCCTTATGGTTGGAAAAAAGACAGGGATTTCTGCTTTCACCTCTCTTATTCAACATAATACTAGATGACCTAACCACAGCAATCAGACAAGAAAAAGAAATAAATGGCATCAAAATTTGAAAGGAAGATGTAAAACTGTCATTATTTGCAGGTGGCATGATACTGTACATAGAGCATCCCAAAGATTCCTGCAAGAAAATACCAGAACCGACAAATGAATTCAGCAAAGTAGCAGGATACAAAATTAATATCCAGAAATCAGTTGCATTTTTATATGTCAACAATGAACTATCAGAAAGGAAAATTAAAACAATCCCATTCACAGTTGTTTCAAAAAGAATAAACTTTTTTGGACAAAAGGAACTAGGTAAGTCAATAGCACAGACAGCCCCTTTGGAGCTATTCTCCATTAACAGCATGTTGGTGGCTGCCAAGCACAGTTCACCTGCACTGTGTCATTGGTGCTGGGGATGGGTTAGCATTTTATTTATATCATTCGTGGAAGAGATCTTTTATACCACATCACTCTCAGTGAATGTCTATCCAAACTCCACAGCTGTGTGCTGTTCAGTGGTTAATATCAAAGTTGTTTCAATAGTTTGTTAAGCTCTCTAACAGTGAAAGTGTTAGTGAGAAATGATCTATTCAAGGAGAATGTGCAGAACGGTCTATCAAAATACTGTTGGCAATACTGGGATGGAATTCACATCCATCCCAGAATATAAGATATGAAAAACCTTCTGTGTGTCAATTAGTAATTAGTAAATTATCAAGTTTTTCTGCCATTCTGAAGAAGAGGGAACATCAGCAGCCTAAGGAATGATTCCTCCCTCCTTATTTCTCCCCAAACCCTTGGGAGGACTATTCACTTTAACTGAAAAGTAGATCTTTTCATATATATTACAATAGGAAATAGTTACACTTTATATATTATATAAATGTTGATGTCTCTTAAGGACAGAGATGCAAATGTGAACTCAGCTGGTCACTTAATCTTTGATAACCTGAAGACAGGAAATGCAACTCTAGGTGCCTTCACTCATGGCCTGAACATCTCTGGACTGTGACAAGTCTGATAGCACTCATACAAATAGCAGGGGTCTACTCTCCTATGGGAGAAACGAGGGGGCCTTTTTGAAATACTTTAGTGTTTATTCTATTACAGTTGTCCCAATGTTTTCCTTTTTGCCCCCTCCACCCAACCCACCCTGCTTGCACACAGTCAATCCCTTCTTCATTGTCCATGTACATGGGTCATTCATACATGTTCTTTGACTAGTCCCTTCCCCTTCCTTCCATCATTCCCCCCTCCCCTCCTCCCTCCTATAGCTATCAGTCTGTGCTATGTTTCTGTGTCTCTGGTTCCATTTTTAGGGGCCTTTTTTCATAATCTCAAAAAAACCCCACCACTGTAAGGAACTTAAAGCATTAAATTATAAATATAATAATCACACCAGGCAGAAATATTAAACCATACTATACCATATATGTAATAAGGATATTTCCTCTCTCTAATGCTTTGTAACTTCCTCCAGGCATCTCATAAAGTATTCTTTAAAAATTCTGATGTGCTGAAACACCTTAGACTGATTAGATATCTGGATATCTTCCCTCTTTCTCTGTTCATGTGTGTTATCCACATTATTTCTGATGTTATTCTGTTGCTACTAGGAAGATAGGACTACATATAAACTAGAACAATAGTGTTTCTTGTTGGCAATTATAAATTAAAAAACAGTGATGTAAAGTGAAGAAAAAAATTTAAGGATAAAGTTTGAGAGTTGAAGTGACTCATTTTAATCAAAAGAAAAGTCTCAATAAAAGAAGTCATTACTGTTTATTGTAGATCAGTGATTAGAACCACTTACGAAACCAATATAGATCCATTTGGTCACAAATCAGATGTCCACAAGGGGGAACATTTTTCCTCTAGTGTAGTATGAAGAAGTTATCCCTAGTTTATTTGGGCCAAAGCTATAGTTATGCCACAAAGTTAAACACAAAACAATTAACATGTTTCCTTCATCACTAGTCTTGGAACACGTGAAGTGATTCTTCAAACGTCTCACCTTCACTAAAATAAAGGTCTTCAATTTAGTTTATGTTTATACTTGTTTAGATAATTTGAAGAATGTAACTAAAAACATGCTTTCATATTAATGCGGAAAGGTGAGAGATTGATTTGTGATTTTTTTAAATAACTAAATAAAGTAACAATATGCACATTAGGGGCATGCATACTTTGGAGAAAAAAACAGTAAAATAATTTAAAATAAAGATACAGAGTAAAATTACAATCTGAAATATTCTTTTTATAAAATATCAGATAATCATTATAATATAGTTCATTCATTTAACATTCAACAAATATTATTCAGTGTCTGTTGAGTCAGGTGTTAATCAGGAAACAAGTCCCCATTATCAATAAGCTTATATTGTAGTGGGAAGAGGCAAAGAATAAGATACACTGAGAATACATAGCATGTTAGGTAGTGCTGTAAGAAACCTAACTTGGAAAAGGGCCAGGGAGGGGCAGGAGTGGGAGGTGTAGTGTTCTCTGAGAAGGAGTTTTCAGGGAGGGCACCTCTAATGAGGTGCCAATTGCCAAATGAACAGAGGCACAAGCTGTGGACCAGGCTGATATACGAAGGAAGAGCTTTCTGGGAATAGGAAACTGAAGTACCAAGGCCTTGTTCGGTGTTTGTGAACAGCAAAGGTTGTGGCGTGCCAGGCTCTCCTCAAATGTATCCTTCCAACACTATAGATAGAGAGATAGATAATATATGTATATGAGGTCTGTCCTGAAGGTATCCCGCCATGAATATGAAAATAGAGACACTTATTAAAGATGGTACAATATACAATAAACATTGTACATAGCACAATGATGCCTCAGTTCCCTTCAAAGTAGGCACCTTGGAACCTCCTATAGTTCTCCCAGTTGCCATCAGCTGCCCCATCATATTTTCCTGAATCTCATCAACAGTCTTCCCTTTCTCTTCATTTTCAAAGGTAAACTTTAGTTTGGGAAAAGCCAGAAGTCACAGGCTGCCAAATCTAAGCTGTAGGGGGACTGAGTCACCTGGGTGATTTGATGTTTTTCCAAAACACTCTGTGCCAGATGTGATGCATGAGAACAGATGCATTATTGTAATGAAGCTGCCAATCACCAGTTGCCCACAGCTGTGGCCTTCTGAATCATCCAAATAGTTTCCATGGAGGAATGCTTGAGCTTAACACAAAATTTGATGTAGATTCATTGCTCTACATGCACAGTCATTTTGAGTGCAATGGCCACACAGTACACAAGCTCACCCAACAGTGTGTACCGCTCCCACTAACTAGTACAGTGAAGTAATTGTTCATACATGCACATTCCAGTCCACTTTCCTTTGTTGCCAGGTTACATTGATATGGTGCAAACCATTCTCATTATGTCAAAAATGGCTGCATTTTTCCAGACAGACCTTGTATATACATATATAAAGAGTATGTGTTTACATACATACATACATACTGATGTATCTATACATATATATGTATAAGACTTTTGTTTTACTATAAAATACAACATTGCAATGTCCTTAGGATTTAAAATATGGAAGTAGAATTGCTCATGGCAATCATTTTAAATGTTGATAAATGCTACTGAATTGCCTTCCAAGACAGGCTGTACTCATTTCCCACCGACAAAGTATGAGGATGGCCATTTTCAAAATCCCCAACACTAGGTGTCACCTGTCTTCTGAATTTTTGTCAATCTGACGGTGAAAAATGCTGTTTCATTCTCATTATAGTTTATTCTCCCTAATGTACTTCTATGCTATTGGTAATATGCCCTATGTGAAGTTCATGTTTACATATAATTTTTGTGGGTTATACTTCTTTTGTTTTAAAAGGTGCTTATTTGGTTGCTTTTGTTTTGACTCCCATGATTTCATTCCAATCCTCTGATTTTAATCAGTGTCAACAGCCAAATGTGTATCTTTTCTCGGCTTTGTCCTTCTTCATACAAACACAGGCAAGCCTATTCTCAAATATATACATTTGTTTGATTTTCATTTATGTGAAAACTCCAGAAAAGGCAACTTTTAGAGACAAAAAGTAGATTAGTGGTTGCTTGGAGATGGAGTTGAGAATGGGGATTAAGAGACATAGACATAGGAGTCTTGCTGGTGGGATGAAAGTGCTCTAAAACTGGCCTACTGCATTCTGCCATGTGTAATGCACTCCACGTATAATGTGCACCCACATATTTGCCCCAAACTTCTAGGAAAAAATCTTTTATTTTACTGTTTTAATTCAATTTTATTTATTTATATTTAGAAACAAAACTGATTGTTGTATTCCAGGGTATTGTTTTGCATATGAATATCATTATTGCTTTGTAGAGTTACACTTTTAATGCATAAGCATAAATAAAAGAATTAAAACATGTATAGAGATACAGAATTAGTACTACCCATGTATAATATACATCCTTATTATTCCCTCAAACATTTGGGGAAAATAGTGTGCATCATACATGGCAAAATACAGTATGTGATGGTTGCACCACTCTGTAAGGTTAGCAAAAATCATTGAAAAGAACTGCACTTTTTAAAGAGATGGGTTTTATATGTATGTTTAATCTCAAATTATTTTCTAAACAGAAATATAAATATTACTCAGAAACTTGTTTTTTAATAATGATATATCATGGATAGCCCTATAAGTTAGTGGATATAGTCTCAACATACCTTTTTTGTACTCTTTACACACACATGCACATATACACACAGACTCACATGATTTTGCATTACTTAGATCACATACTTTAATTTTTGCACACATTTTGAATCTTAATTTTAGCACAGAAGAACAACAAAACTTTGAAAGCAAAACAATCAGTAAACAAAACATAGATTAAGAAAAAATTTTATAATGTATTTAACAGATAAAATGTGAATATATTTAAAACACAGTGCTTTCAAGACAAACCAATAGGAAAATGAGCAAAGGTTATTAATAAGGAATTCTCAGAAAATCAAATCCTGATGGCCCCAAATATATAAAATAATAAGAGCATAAGCGTAACGAAAGTCAAATACAAATAATTAAATTAATAATAAAATGCTAATTATATGCATTATGTTGACAGGAGTAAAAAAAGTATTAACATTTATCACTGGTGAATATGTGGGGAAATGTAGTACTAAACATCCTCGAATTAAAAGGATTTTAGAAAGCAGTTTGGAAAACTATTTTTTGAAATTTTTTCCTAAGCTATAAATCACTAGAAAGTAAGAATATATGCATATGAATATTCAATGTACTATTGTTCTTGGCGTGAAAAAATTGAAACAGTAAGAATGTTGAATAAATTGTGGTACTTATTTTGAGTTTCACATATATATTTTATATTTAACCACATAACTAAATTTCTTATTTTCATTTTCATATATCATCTTAGCTAAAGGAAACCTCTTTATATTTTTTCCACTTTTATAAAAGTTATTTTATTTTTTTGTCATATTATATTCACCAAAATATATCAATACATTATACAATACTAATTATCCTAAGTTCTGGTGTTTAGTGAAATGGTATTAGTGCTTTATCTGTAAGAATAATAAGTATTGTTAGCTTTTGGTAACTACATCTATTCATATACATTTAGGAGGCTTTATTATACGCTTAGCTTTCTTAAAGTTTAATTAGAAATGGCTGTCGAATTTAGCAAATGCTTTAATATGATTATATTATTTTTTCCTTTTACATTCCTATAGTGTGTGTTACCTGATCATTTGGTTGCGCTAAATCTTGGGGTTATTATTTTGGAATAGGTATGAAGAAGTGTTAGGTAGGATAGGTAGTAAACTAAGGCAGGGAAAAGGAGGGAGACATGTCTCACCCACTAACTCAGCAGTCCTGAGCCCAGCTGATAGGGTTGTTGGGAGTTCCAAAATCACCAGCAGGGATAGCACAGGAGGAGGGGAGTCCTTGAGACTCTGTGCTGGGAAAGGGAGCCTCTTTAGCAATTTCACTAACAAGACAAAGAACTTTTAGTAGCTTACAAAGAAGGCGTTTGTAGCTGTACATTATTCCCAAGGTTTGGAAGGGGGAGGAGGAGGGGAAACCTAGGAGCTGAGTAAGGTGTGCAGCCCCAAATTCGGTGTATTCAGATTAGCTGAGTGCTCACTTTTTAGCCTTGGCTCAAGTGTATAGAACAAACTTACCAACAACTTTATTTCCTCTATGCACAGGGCATTAAGACTAGTAATGTAGCGCATTCTGACTAGCAGGGTCAGAATTTCATGCCTATAATTTCATAAATAAATGTACTATCCCATTTCTACTACAACTGTTTGTCTCTCGCTTGAATTGGTCTCTTGCGAGCAAGGCAAGAACTGAGGAGCAAGCTTGGGGTGGCGGGGGGAGGGCCCTGACTTGGGTCTTACCCTGGTAACAGAAGGTAAACTATCTGAATATTTTCTTTGTTTGAAAGTATGTTAATTTTGTACTCACAATTAGTCAATATAAATTTCGTATTCAGAATTTTTTTGTTTCAGAACACTGGAGATACTGCTCAATTAACTATCACTATGGCAATTATAAGTCAGATGACAATTCCACTGTATACAAACTTCATTCCAATTCATCCAAATGTATGCAAACTGTTTCCTTTTTCCTGAATCCTTTTAAAATATTTATATTTATGTTTAGAGTGATAAAATTTCATCAAGGGGTGCCTTTGTATACGTCTTTTTCAATAATTTAGCTTACTACCTGATATATATCCTTTCAAACTCAAGATCCAAGTCATCCAAGAATTTATTTTCTATATTTATGTTCTCATGTTTCTTTTCTCTCATCTTCTAGAGTTCCTATTAATTATAATTAGATTTTAGTGATTAATTATCTATGACTAATTCTTCTAACTTACTTTCTATTTATCTTCTGTTCATTCAGTGAAATATTGTGTTTATCTTACAGATCCCTGGTTTGGTCCTCAGCTCTGTCTGCTCTCTTCATCAGCTCTATTAACTTTTGAAAACGATTTTTGCAAATGTGTTTTATTTCCTATTCATTTTTATCCACTTATAGCCTTTTCCATTGCAAAATGTTTATATTTAATGCATTGAAATCGCTCTTTGAGTTTTATCAAACCTCACTTAATCACCTTCATTCATTCATTGACCTGCAGAATTTCTCCTGCCGTTCTGCAGGTAGAGAGGCTATTTCCTAAGGTCCCCATCTTCCAAATAGGACAGTTCACTACACATTCAGTGTAAGTGGATGAGTGTATGGATCAGCTGGCTTTGTTTCCACTGCTTGAGCATATAACACAGGTGGAGAGTGACAGTGACCACCCGCCCCTACCAAACACACACACACACACACACACACCCTATTTCTTAATTTTTACTATCGAAACAAAGTTGACTGTTCTCAGATGGTGGAACGCTCTTGTGAATTTCCCTCGGATATAGGTACTTCACTTCTTCTCTTTTCCTATCCATGTCAAGTTTCTATACCAAGTTGCTTCAGGCTCTGATTGCTTCTTAAGCCCTGACACCTATACTAAAGACCTTTTTCAAATAGGTAATTAAATTTCTTAGAGTACAGTCCTCAATTGTACCAGTGTTAGCCTGGAACTTAGCCACCTGTGCTGCTGCCTTGTCTTCCTAAGTGGACATGTGTAGCAGTAGAACCGAGGGGTGAGGTGAATTCAGATGTCCTTAATATGATTTTCTTGACTAAATGCATTGGTAGCTTCCCCATGTTTATATTTATACTGGCTATCAATATGCATAATTTAATCTCTAGCTTTTATGTTGGTAGCAATTTTTCTATTGCTTGCGTTTTGGGCTGGCATATGGTTTGCTTTTATTACGTTTTTGGGGATTTCTATCTTCAAAGAGTATCTAAAAAGTTATGGTCTGTTAATCACATTTCGTCTTACATTGTAGCTCTTGGTAGCTGTTTGTACTTCATTTTTTCTCTTATTTAAAGAAAATTTCGGTACCTGGGGAGGTGTCTGTATGTGTGTTTTGTTCAAAATTTTGATCTAGTCTGCTGCATTATACACTCATTGTTATAATTTTAACAAAAACTTTACTTCAGCTAAATAAACTGACACCAAATGTCATGCTCTTAAAAGCCTTTCTTGATATCCCCAAGTTGAGCTAATCACTTCCTTCTTTCCTCCCCCTTTAAATTGCTAAAAATATCCACAGCATTTGTGACCCTTATTAGCATTCATTTATCTACCTATTAAGTGTGTGGTCTTTGAGATTAGGGACAATGTTAGTATTTGTTTGCTTTTTAGAACCAAATTATTGAAGTCTAAGTGATCCAAATGTGAGAGTAAAATACAAAATAACTAGATAAGACTATTGTTTTTCAGGAATTTATAATGCACATCATGTTAAGCATGATGTTATCCCCAAAACACCAACAGTAGAAAATACACCATTTGATGAATGAGAAATTGAGTCTCAGTATGGTTAAGTAAATTATCTAAGTCACAAAACTCATGAGTGAAGAAGGCAGTTTTTAATTCTGCTACACTGCTAAGCTCAGGCTCTTAACTGTAGTTTTATGGATAATAATATCAATACTAAATTTAAAGATCTCAAGTTCCCAATGAAAAATCAATCTATATAAGCTAATGTTCTAAGTAATTACAGAGAGCTATGTGCAATACTGGTAATGTGGGACAAGTTAATATGGATATACTCATGTATATACATGTACATATATGTCACAAAAATTCAAAATATTAAAGTATATACTTGTTTTTCTCAATTTCTATGATTCTGTTCCTGTTCTAGTTGTTTGCTTAGTTTTAGTTTTTGTTTTTTGGGTTTAGTTGTTGATAGTTGTGAATTTGTTGTCATTTTACTGTTCATAGTTTTTATCATCTTCTTTTTCTTAGGTAAGTCCCTTTAACATTTCATATAATAAGGGTTTGGTGATGATGAACTCCTTTAGCTCTAGCTTGTCTGGGAAGCACTTTATCTGCCCTTCCATTCTAAATGGTAGCTTAGCTGGATAGAGTAATCTTGGATGTAGGTTCTTGCCTTTCATGACTTTGAATACTTCTTTCCAGCCCCTTCTTGCCTGTAAGGTTTCTTTTGAGAAATTAGCAGATATCCTTATGGAGATCACATGGAGGGTTATCAGTGGGGCTGGGGTTGGGGAAGAATGGGGGGAAAGGTACAGAGAACAAGCATAATAGGTAGGCACAAAATAGACAGAGGGAGGTTAAGAATAGTATAGGAAATGGAGAAGCCAAAGAACTTATATGTATGACCCATGGACATGAAGTAAGGGGGTGATGCTGGAGGGTGGGGGCATACAGGGTAGAGGGGGGACAAAGGGAAGGTAAAAAATTGGACAACTGTGATAGCACAATCAATAAAATCTACTTAAAAAGAATTAAAAAATAAAGTATATATTTGTTTTTCTGTGTGAAGGTGAAAGCTTAAAAATTAACCTACAAAGTGCAACTATAAACAATAAGAACCATGAGTAAACTATTGATATATTGAACTACTGGATTTATTTCGTTTTTGTCAGTTTCATATTAAGTTTCTGCTGTGTAGGATACAAATCTTTCCAAAATATGTAACACATTTACCGTATTAGCAGATTAATAAGCACAATCACTACAGTTACTATCTTTTGAAGGCCTGACATAAACAAAACCCTATATGCATATTATTGTTCTACTAACCCTGAAAAAAGATATTACTAAGTCCAATTTGCAAATGGGAAAACTGAGGCACTGGGAGTTCCGAGTGTCCCCCTGAAGCTATCGCTGACTCCCTCTAACTATCTCCCATGCCCTTGGAGGATAGCAGAAGAGGGACATGGATCTCCACGGCACTAGGTATCCTGCTCGGGAACTTGCCCACCTGTTTTATTTGCCCCATCTAGAAAGGTGGTTGCTATGACTGCCTCACACATGTAGTTGCAGGAGCTGAATGTCATATAAAGCCAGTAAGTAGAGGAGTTTGGATTCGAAATTATTCTGTTTGACTTCGAATTCCATGTGCGTTCCCTCCTAGAGCTGTCACTGTAAGAAGCAGATGTATTTGCTTGTGCTGCAAACAATGAGAATTGTAAATACGGAAGTCCAATTGAGATGCACAGCCAAGTTGGATTATGAATATCATAGATCCAGCCTGCTATGTTTTTCAGTTCTTTTATATGCTTTGCTAGTTTTTATTGTCAGCTGAAGATGCCAGATACTTCTCGCTAGGGAAGCTGCTAACCTGGAGTAGGTGTTTATTTTTCTTCTAATTCAATTTTACAAACTTGAAGACTAATAATAAAATCTAGTTATGAGCTATGAAGAAACTAAGAGCATGCTAGGCTCTCTTACCAATTACTAATATGGATTTAATTCTTTGAACATGGTTAAATTACTTAGGAAATTCCATCGTTCTGCCTGCTTTCTGGTTCTTGCCTGCTTTTTGGAAGTTGATAGTTGAATTCTGGATGAATAGGATGTCACTGTATTACTAAACCATACTCTGTGTTTAGGATGTAATATGACAGCATGAAACAAGGATCAGTCCTGTTCAAAGTGTGGTCTGTGGATACACATCACCAAAATTTTATTAGAAATGCAGATTTCTAGGCTCAATCACAAACCCACTATATGAAAATTTCTGGGGGTGGGCCCTAGAAATCAGCATTTACATCAGCCTCTCAAATGATTTGTTTCCATTAGTTTAGATTTTGAATTGCCTAGATTTTTCATAAAAGCCTTCTCCAAGTGAAGCTTGGATTAAGTCAAGCATGACCTTGAGTAACTGTGCCATGACTCAGTTTCTCCTTCCATCACATGGAGATAATAATAAAGTGGTCTGAATGATTAAATGAAATATCCAGATGTATAATACGCACACACACATCAGAGAACACTCAACAAACATTAGCTTCAGAAACAACTGCCTTCATAATCCCTGATATTTTCAAATGATATATTTTGCATAGTAGCTCTCATTTTGATATTACTGCTATCACTAATGCGAATTTGGTCACATTTAGGCCCAATAGTTGATCTATTTGATCCTCACAGAGACACCAGGCCACTTTCCACTCTGCTCAGCAGAGGAGGATTCTAACTACCTTGATTTTTGAGATTATGAAGATTGATTAACATCTTGCTGATCACAATATGTATTATCAGCAGATGTTAGGGACAGGTCTCTCTCCACTAAAAGAGAGCAACAGAGGAAAAAAAGACACATTTAGAACACCATAGGTAATTAATCAATGCCTGAGAAACCAAATTTCATTCTTAGAACACCTTCTCCTTTATAAATGTGTGCTTTCTAAACCACCAAATTTCTTAAAAAATAACAATGTGGAAATTTTCATATTTGGGGGAGTTCCTCAAGGTTATTTTTAAAAATTTTTCAATTTTCTTGTTTTGAAAAGAAATGTCTGATCTTTTTTATCTATTAATATGGGTTTGTAAATATTCCTTTCCAGTACCTTAGTGTACTTTCCTCAAGAAATATCAAAATTTCAATCCTTTGTCCTATTATACAACTTCCCAAATAGTATATAGTACAGAATTTTGCCATTATGAGATACATGGTATAAGATATATGTTCCAAAATTTGTTTGAAACAATGTCTTATTTGTGAAAGAATAAATAATAAACAAAATAATAAAAGCACAAAGATAAAAATGCACAGTTACAGGATCATGTTGATGCTGCTGTAAAAGAATATAGTGGATCAAACTGCACGAAATCCCTGAAACACATGTCTCCAAGAAGATTATCCATTATTAGGACCTGCTTCCATAATCAGGCTCTGCTTTGATATTCTACTTAAAACATCAATGTGGATGGAATATACAGAATTTATGCTTACCTCTGCAGTAGCACTGATAAAATATTGACTGAGAAATAATCAAATCTAACAGCAAAGGAATAAATATATAAATAAAGTAAAATATGTTTTCTCTGGAAAATACAACTGTTGTACAAAATAATAATATTAGAAAAAAAGTAACTGGGTATGGCATGCACCACATCAAAGTAAATATCATTCAAGCATATTACATAATAAAGTTTCTGAACTAATCACCAAGCCAGAGAGTTTTGGATAGCACAAATAATCAGCACGTACAGAGAAAAAAATTGTTCCAAATACCCAGCAAGATGAAAGAAAAGAATAAAATTATTTTCTAGAATAACTCAAGTTCTGAGGAATTTCTAATAATTATAATCAACTGGTTGAAATAGCTTTTAATTCTAATTATTTTGCAAGACTCAAAACGGTCTCTTCCTGAAATAATGTGGGTAGAAGAGAATATGTGCCAAGGAGAAACGACAGAAGAGTCATCTACTATAATATCTGAACAGGGATCACAAATAACCATCTCGTTTGGTAGTGTCAATGTCCAGGCTACATTTTGCTTATTGCAATTCACGGACGCTTATATATGGGTAGGCAGCCATTAGGTAATGGTTGGGTGCAGTTACCATTTTACTACAGATATTAGAATTTAATAGAGATGAACCATTCATTTTTATTAGTTTACGATGAGTAAAAACATATACTTTCATTAATTTTAAGAGGAAACAGTCAAATTGGTTTCCAAATGCATTAATGCTTGAATGCTCACCTAGCTCTTTGTATTCTACTTAATATCTTAAGCAAAAAGAAAAAAGCATGAATAAAAAACTTATGGCCCTGGCTGGGCAGCTCAGTTGGTTAGAGCATCGTCCCGATACACCAAGGTTACAGGTTCGATCCAAGGTCAGGACACATACAAGAATCAACCAATGAAA
The DNA here is from genome assembly GCA_004027735.1 of Carollia perspicillata. Classification (NCBI taxonomy): domain Eukaryota; kingdom Metazoa; phylum Chordata; class Mammalia; order Chiroptera; family Phyllostomidae; genus Carollia; species Carollia perspicillata. Next base: position 27,617 of record PVKM010002789.1, read on the forward strand.
GCATAAATAAGTGGAACAACAATTGATGTTTGCCCCTCTCTCTCCCTCACTTCCTCTCTCTCTCTCTCTAAAAATAAAAAAAGACTTGTGTACTTTTCCAACACCAGAAGTTTCTTACTATTTTTATTTATTCAATATCTCTGAGCAGCTAGTAATGTGTAATAATATTATTCCCATTTCTCAAGTAGAAAACCAATTCCAGAGAAGCTGTAACATTTTTCTAGGACCTAGGGCTGCAACTCAAACCAGGATGACCCCGCTCTCAGCGTGTCACTGTGATCATCACCCTGAACATGGTCATTTCTTATACGCAATGAAAGGTATCTGCTCTATTACACATGGAATTCACTGGCCATTCTGAACACAGATTCACATGCTCCTGAGGTGGTTATGGAATACTGTAATACTTCACAGAGCATATCTTATAAGGACAGGTCAACATACATCATTCTTTAGCCACATATGTACTTGCCACAGGTAAATTTAACTTGAAGGTCACTTTAGAGCAAGAAGGGCAAATATCCATGGGCTTCCTGGAGCCTAGACAGGTGAACAGAAAATAATGAAAGCAATTTTGGAGAAATTTCAAACATGGAGGAAATACATGTAAAGTTTTTCAATGGTAGTAATGAAATGGGAGTGATGTGTGCTAAGGCACAGACACTAATGGGTTAATTTAATGTCATGAAATGATCAGGAATTATTACATGCGATGTGGGAATATCAAAGAGAGAACATTATACTCACAAAGGAAGTAAGGCTTCAATAATTTAATTTATATAGTACCAAGGCTACAGAAGAAAGGAATATATTTACATATACACATAAATCTTATAATGAATATAATCTGGTCAGTTGTTTTACTTCAAAAATATTTAAGGAATAAGATTAATGATAGTGGTATGGTAGAAAAATAATTTACTACACTATTAATCTATGATTTTTGTCCCTGGATTCTATAGCCATATTCACGTCAGGCTAACTAACTATTTTCTATTTCCTCATCTGAAGATTTTTTTAAAGATAAAGAAGGACACTGTAGATTGTACGAGCAGAATCCTGGAAGATTCCCCAGTCTTGAAGAGGCGTGAGGATGGCACCCTGGGGACAGCAGAGACTCAGGCAAGGCTGCCTGGGAACGGCCCAGAAATGTGGCAAAACCTTTGAAGGGATGACTGCATATGGGTGCAGGAAGGCTGTGCAAGGGCAAATATAAGTTTTAAATAAATGCATAAATAAATACATACATACATAAATAAATAAATAAAGGCTCAATTCTTCCTGTTGAAAGTAAGGGAAGACACTCCTCCATCTCATTTTATTAGAGCATTTACTTTGGAAAATTTTTAAGTTCTTTCTCTGATTGAAATATATATAAATATTTTTAAAAGATTAGTTAGCATCTTGCTGCATTAAGACCTGGAGATACCTTTCCCAAGGACATGCAGCCATCACTTTGAAATGCAACCATCAAGGGAAACAGCACCCTTCTCTCAGTTTCTGCAGGAAGGTCGGAGACTAACCTCTTCAGGTGCTGCCTCCAAGTTACAAAACTACCTCCTGTCATAAAGTATGAGAAGTTCATTCACCTTTGGATAAAGTCAATTACCTAACACTGATAGTCACCCCATTTGCCAGACAAATTTAGGATGAACTGTGGGTGGCAAATGGTGCCATCAAGTCCTCCTACTTGAGGACTAGTTACTGTTCATCTTGAGGACTCAGGGTCTATCTGCCTGGCTATGTAAAGGGTGAGACTTCTTTCTGTCCTAAAGATCTCTTAGTGAGTTGCCTATAATGCACATTGCGTTCTGGTTTAATGTTTACTCAATAGTACAACTGTTTTCTTTCTCATCTACCTTTTGTGGAGAGGTGTTCTGGGTTGAGAGGAGATTTTGTTTTATTTCCCTAAAAGCGGGAGTGGAGTCACAGAATGTCTGCTTCATCGAAGACTGCCATGCTCCAAGTGTGGGGTGGAATAACCCAATAGCTTCTGTGGCAGCTGATGTGGCCTTGAAAACTGAAGAAGCCTTGACAATGCTTTGGTAGTATATACATAAAGAACACCTCTGGGAGTCAGGGAGGTGTTGGGAGGTGTTGGGATAAATCTCTCTGATTACTCAGCCTAAATTTCCTGCTGACCTCACACAATGAAATCTCATAGGACTGAGTTAATGAAAGTAAATTAAGAAGATTCAAGTGATTTTTACATAAAAATCACACAGTTAATACTGCTAAATGGTGAAAAACGTAACACAGTTCAGCAGAATATTTGCATGTGACACAAATTCAAGGGAAAGAAAATCTTCACAGTGTGTATTGGTATCGGCCCGCAGCACGAAAGAACGCAGATCATAGTCAGGGAAGTGATACTGAAGCTCGTAAATTAAAAGTGGCCCAATGCTTTTCTTTCTTTTTGTTACCAAGAGGCAAATATAAAGAGTTAACCTCAATAATACCCTCACTGAGCACCAAAACATGGGGAAAGCACTCCTGGCAGTGGGGTGTGGGACGAGTGCTTCCCCTCATCTGAGTTCTGACAGAAGGAAAGTTAGATGAAAATACAAAGCAGCTCAGAAAGGAATTTAGGGTCTTCAGTCTTAAAATTATGCAAGTTAGAAAAGCAATCAGAATCATATTTTTAATAAACAGCGGAGTGCTGATTTTAGTAAGATGCTCTATATGGATAAAACTTTGTACTCAAATAAAATAAGGGAATTTAAGTAATTATACATACTTTCAATATTTTCAATTATTGAACAGCAACTCTCTCATACTTGAAAGGGGAAAAAGTGAATTTATCATTTGTAATTTCATAATACTCTGTAACTGTAAAGGGACTATGCTAAATACACTGAAAACTCTTTCTCATCCTTTTTAACTTGCAATATCATGATTTATAAAAAATTTTAGAGTAAAAACCAGAAATATGCATTATAATGAGTATATTATAAAAATTAGGCTTTCTTTCAATTTGATGTTAAATATAGATATCTTACTTCTTATAATAAAAAGTTTATACATTTTGATGATTAGATACAAAGAGTTTTCATTTATTAAATGTTAACCATACAGTTAGTTTTAGAATTTACACACCAAGCTTCTTAGGATAATTTCTATTAATAAAAAGGACTTTCAGTTGAACTGTATACTCAAGAATCAATGATTTAATAAAAATAAACATAGATACTTACATGTGTGCATATATATATATATACATATAAGTTCTTTCAGTAGTTTACATAATGTATCTCTTAGAAAATTATATATTATACATTAATGTTACATATTGTTATATATGTATTTGTATAATATATAGGTTATTAATGATTATTATGTCAGATATTTTGCTAAATCACTGATATGTAATTATTTAATGTTCATAAACCAATGAAAAATATATTATCTCCCACACACAAATACTCACATTTAGAGATATAGTGGATAAAATTTAAGATACAATAAAACTAATTCCTTTTGTTCAACTCAGGGCTGATTAGTAGTATTGATCGCAAGATCATACTAGAGCCCTGGCTAGCAGCCTACAGCCTGTGGGCCGAATCCTGCCTGCCACCTTGGTTTGAATGGCCCAGGAGCAGAAAATCACAATTTTTAATAGTGATAGAAAAATCAACAGAACAAGATGTTGCTGTATATTGTGTACAGTTTCAGTCACCATAGGTAAAGTTATATTGCACCACAGCCATACATTTACATTTACATAGGTTTGTGTAGTTGTGACAGAGACCTAAAGGCTCACAAAGCCTAAAATACTTATTATCTGGGCCTTTACAGAAAAAGTTGCCGATCCTTATCGAGTGGAAAAATTCTGAAAATTACATAGTTATCTAAATGTAATTATATATAGAAGTCTTGAAACAGTAGTTTCAAATAATGCAGTTACGAATTCTCGGAAATGCACTCTGTGTCACATGATTGTGAACAGAACATAGAAAAGCTGCCTTCAGGCTACTTCCAGTTATCTTGGGTTCTGAAAACGATCCCTTGATCGGATGATTCTCATTCATCTGCCTTTCCTGTTACCTCAACCTACAACCAGAATTACAGTCACTGATGTGCAACTCCTCTTCCAACACCTGCAACGGCATATCTTAATGACTTCTGATAGTAACCTCACAGGGATCCCTGAAGCCCAAGCCAAGCAGTAAGGAGCGTGGTCTTGAGTACTGCCCATTTTCTCTGTGTAGGACTTGAAGCAGAGGTAGTTCGAGTGAGTTTCCAGACCTTAGAAGATGGGTGGGAATTGGGACTAAACCAGACTCTCTAGTATTTGCTCTAGTGCTTGCTCATCATTTCCGCTTGCCTCAATGGCCTTCTCAGTAATGTCACAGCAAATTACATTAAGAAGAAATAGAAAAAAGCTTGTACAGTTCCTAAGCAAAACATACAGCATTATTATTTACATTCTATCATTAAGAATTACTCCTGCTAGCCACATTCTCTAGTTTTAAATATGTTTAGGCATGACATTTATATTTGCACCACAATTGGAAATTAAATATTTGTTAAATAATATAATTTTAAGGCTTTCTGTGAATGCAAACAAAAAAATCAGGTGAAAAAGAAAGCATCTTAATACAAGCAGCTAAAGATATGAATGATCTTCCAACTGCAGTGATAGGAATTATTTGTATTTATTACAAATCAATGACTGTAACCATACAGTTGAATAAGGAATAGATTACATATTCCCTATAGTCGACTATTTAAGTAGAAGAATTAACTACACAGTTTTAGCTTTCTGAGATAAAATTAAAAAGAAATAACCCTTGCAAAAAGCATTAAAAGTCACAAAACATGCAGTAACTTTTACAAAATACTACATTAGACTACATTGTATTTTTTACTCAAGTATTTTTCTAATGCATTAAACAAAAATGTAAGTGGGGAAAGACAGACGTACAAAGTGCTGAAAAGTCTGTATAAAGACAATCTTGAATGTTTGTAACAAATACAATTGCTCTGTAAATCCAACTTGTTTTCTATTTTAATTGGCTTATATATGATGGAAAAATACAATGCATTATGTATTTGGGTCATATATTTCTAAAAATAAGCTCCTTATTCTAAAAGAGTGAATTGAAAGAACAAATGAAATCAGTCTCTAATAATACCATACTTTGTCAGTAACATGTTATCTATTTTATGTGTGACTAAAAACACTCCGTGCCTGCAAGTGTTTGACTTTCAACCACACTGTGTGCCTATCCAAAAGACAAATTGAAGTAATTCATTCCAGTAAATAATAAAGAACCAACCAAAAGTATATTAATCTTACATTACACATTTATGAAATGTAAACTAGGTTGCTTACAAATCCTAAATGAATGCTCCGGAACATTAAAATCTAGCCACTCCCATCCTTCATGAATGCACCACACCACTCACTGCTGAGGCTGGTTCACATCTGGACTTATTAAGCGGAATAGCTTTTGGGGAGCCTCCTTTGATTCTTCTCAACTCAAGTATCTTCCAGAGACTTGTGTGAATAAGAAAGGAACCAAATCTCTCTCATACCATGGAATCCGAACCGAGTGGAAAAGACAAAGCCATAGGTCACTGGTTCAAAAAGACAACTCCACAGAAAAACTAAGTACCGTTTTAATGGTTTTATTTTAGAAAAGAGATATGCTAAAATGCAAAATTGTATTTTAGAGTTTCAAACATGGGAACTTCAAAAAGACTTAGTCCAGGAATAAAAAGTACAGAGAGGTGTCCATTATTCATGCATTCAAAGTTCACAGAGTGCTGACTTTATTCACAGCATTGTGATAAATGCTGAGCAAAACAGCAAGAGAAATAAAATATGGTCAATGTCATTCAAGCAATTAGAGCAAAACAAAGAAATTAAAATATGTCTAGAAATAAAGCGTGAGATATAATATTCTTTAAAAATTATCATGAAGAGCCCTGGCTGGTGTAGCTCAGTGGATTGAGTGTGGGCCTATGAACCAAACAACCGCGGTTCGATTCCCAGTCAGGGCACATGCCTGGGTTGCAGGCCAGTTCCCAGCAGGGGACGCATGAGAGGCAGCCATACACTAATATTTCTCTCCCTCTCTCCTTCACTTCCACTCCAAAGAAAAGTGAAATAAAATCTTTAAAAAATTATTATAAAGAGTAGAGACTGTTTATAATCTGAGAATTTATCTTGGAAATAAATAATTAATCACCTGATCTTGTTTTAAATGCAACAATCTATGAGACAGGTACTCTGGATTTTCAATTACATCCTGTTAACATTTTAATGTATAGAAAATCTCTAAACTTCTCTGGCCATTCTTTTAATTTCTACCAATAAAGAATTTTTCCTGTAATACCTATAATAATTTGCAGTGTGGATATAATTCCATGAAATAATGCAACTGGAAATTACTTTACAAAACATTTAAAAAGTACTAATTAAAAGTAAATCATAAAAGTATTTTAGGGTTCATCTGTACCTACTAAATTATGCCAAGTCAGATTCTAATGCCTTAATTTTCTCTAATACCTTACCTCACCGATGAGAAAGTTGCAGTTCAGTAATGAGTTCACATCATCCAAACATTGTTCTTTTCAAAATAATGTTCAGATGCACTAGAAAGCAATGACTTCAAATGTTCATTTGATGTCTGATATAGTAATATTTCATGAAATATTACCATTATTAAAAACACACTACATATTACATTATTTTGTGTGTTTATGTGTATTAGGGAAAAGAGTAAAATGATCAAAAAGTGTCTTGCATATAGTATTTATTTATACGGCACTAATTTAAAATTATCATGCTCAAAGAATAAAGTTAAAACAACAAGATTTCATCAAATAAAAAAGGATAAAAAGGAATAAGTTATTTTAAAAATAAAATGATTCTGGAGTTAAAAAGTTCAAAAACCAAAGTGAAAAATTCCCTAGAGGAGTTCAGTACATTTGAGCTGGCGGAATAAAAAAAATCAGTGAACATAAAGATAGATGAGTAATGACTGTGTAATCTGATGAAAAGAGAATAAATGATGAAGAAAATAAACAGTGCCTAAGAGAAATGGGGGCCACTAAACTATGTGTAATAGGTGTTGCCAGAATGAGGAGAGAGAATAAAAGATGAAAAAACATTCTAAGCAATAAGTGCCGGAAACTTCCCAAATTAAATGAAAAACATTACATATCCAAAAAGCTCAATGAACCTAATAGGAACATGTTGAGATCCATACCGAGACATATACACATCAGAGTAAATGTTTCTACAGGCCAATAGAAACTCTTGAAAGTAGCAATAGAAAATAAACTCACCACATACAAGATAATCTTAATAAAACTAATAGGCAACGTAAAAAACAATGGCTATCAGAGGTTGTGGGATAATATATTCAAAGTGCTAAAAGAAGGGAAAAATCTGTCAGATAAGAATCTTATATCCAGCAAAACTATCTTCCAAAAATGAGGGTAAAATAATGACATTCCAAGATAAACAAAAGCTGACAGAATTCATTCCCAGAAGACTCATCTTAAAGAAATATCCAATGAAGTTCTTAAGACTGAAAGTAACACTAGATAGTAGTATTAGTTCAGATGTAAAAAACAAGGAACTTTGGTAAAGGTAATTATATAGGTAATTATAAAAATTTCATTTCATATTTCATCTCCTTTGTCTTAATGATTTAAAAACTGTATAAAATAAAATTAATAGTATTGTTAGGTCTGTAACACATAGAAAGCAAATATATTTGACAAAACAATAGGATAAAGAAGGTGGGTGGAGGTAATTTGAATCAGAATAAGGAAATGACACCAGATGGTAACTTGAATCCATAGGTAGAAATGAGGAAAACCAAAAATTACAAATAAAAACATTAATATAACAGATCTTATAAATATATGTATGTTATTTCTTTTCTTTTAAAAGCATAAAATTATACAAAGTAATATTCATAACAATGCATTGCTGGATTTGTAGCATATACAGACTTAAAACATATAGCAACATCTAAATCATAAGGATGCCAAAAGGAGAATAGGAAGAACAAGAAATTGAAGACTTATTTGAACAAATAATGAAAGAGAACTTCCCCAATCTGGCAAATGAAATAGACATGCAAGTCCAGGAAGCTTAGAGAGTCCCAAAGAAGTTGGACCCAAGGAGGAACACACAAAGACACATCATAATTGCATTACCTAAGATTAAAGATAAGGAGAGAATCATAAGAACAGCATAAGAAAAGGAGACAGTTACCTACAAAGGAGTTCCCATAAAACTATCATCTGATTTCTTAAAAGAAACCTTACAGGCAAGAAGGGGCTGGAAAGAAGTATTCAAAGTCATGAAAGGCAAGGGCCTACATCCAAAATTACTCTATGCAGCAAAGCTTTCATTTAGAATGGAAGGGCAGATAAAGTGCTTCCCAGATAAGATAAAGTTAAAGGAGTTCATCATCACCAAGCCCTTACTAAATGAATTGTTAAAGGGACTTATCTAAGAAAAAGAAGATCAAAACTATGAACAGTAAAATGACAGCAAACTCGTAACTATCAACAATTAAACCTAAAAACAAAAACAAAGCAAAGAACTAGAACAGGAACAGAATCACAGAAATGGAGATCACATGGAGGGTTCTCAGTGAGGAGGGAGAGGAGGAGGGAAGAGGTACAGGAAATAAGAAGCATTATTGGTAGGTACAAAATAGGGGGATGTTAAGAATAGTATCAGAAACGAGTAGTATAGGAGAAGCCAGTGAATTTATATATACCACGCATGGGCATGAACTAACATTAGTGAAATAGTGGAGGAAGGGAGGTGCAGGGTGGATAACGGAGAAAAAAATGGGACAACTGTAATAGCATAATCAATAAAATATACTAAAAGTAAAAATAATATAAAAAGAGGAAAGGGTAAATAAAGCTCTATAGCATTACCATTTATGTGTTTCACTGGAATCAAGGTAGTATAAATGTAACGTAGATTCCGAAAATTTAAAAATTAAACTATCAGAATTTAATTCTGGAAACCCTAGAGCCACTAAGAAAAAATACTCAAAAGGATAGTAAAAAAATCCCTGAAATAATTAAAATATGACTAGAAAATACCGGTTAATGTAAAAGGAAGCAGTAGAGGAGGAAGAGAGGAATAAAAAATGAGATATAAAAAACAAAATATAAAACAGAAGACAAATATAGTCTTATTAAAAATAACATCAAATATAAATGGAGTAAAAGTCCGATCAACAGGCAGACATGTCAGGCTGGATTTTTTAAAAAAGATCTAAGTGTCTACATGACATACACTTTAGATTCAAGATAAAAATAGGATGAAATCAAAAGGATGAAAAAGAATATGCCATGTAAATACAACTATAAGAGAACTGGGGTAGCTACGCTAATATCAGACAATATAGTGTTTGCTCATGACTAATAATATATTCCTCACTAGTGGCCGCAATAAGAAGAGCTCTATCTAGTAGTGAAATCTGTTGGATGGCAGACTTCAGGGATATATTTAAGTTGGGTAGAAGACAGAAAATCTGGTTGTTAGTCTTTATGTATGTCTATTTGCATGCTACTAAAAGCTCACATCACTCAAGAAAATGTCCCATGCACACTGCAAGAACATCCTTTTAAAGTCTGGGCTAGAGTTTGTATGTTAATTTTGGATGTATGGCTGAGTGGCAAAGTGAAGCTGCAAGTTCTCTCTGCATGTATAAAAAATAGTCTTTTCAATTGCCAATAAAAATTTTCTTATTTTGTGTACACCATAGGGATAGCTAATCTTGACAGACAGATATTAGATTCCAAGTAAAACTAAATTTAACAGAGCTCCTGTTCTGATTGATTTAGATAGATTAATAAGTACTTACATAATTCTAACATAAGGAAAATAAAGAACTCCCAGAGAAGAAAGAAATTGAACTTCTAATACTTTGAATATGCTTGTCTGTTAAGAAAAATGTATTCCCAAGAAGTTGCTGACTTAGAAGCATTTTTATGCAAGAACCTAAATCCACACAATCACAGGGAATCCTTGGAAATACCGTGCTTTGGCTTAAAATCAGCTCTGTGAAAAGCACAGTGAGATGCCATTTTATTTCGCATGAAACTTGATGGCTATGGGAAAATGCAGACGCACTGACAAGAACGTGGAGAAATCGGAACCCTCAAACGTTGCTGTGCAGCTGCTTGGGAAAACACTTCATCAATTCGTCAAAATGTTAGTTATAGAGTTAGTATATGATCCTTAAAACCCACTCCTTTGTATATAAAAGAGGCAGTCACAGAAAAACAGGGAGTTTGACCATGGTTTCATCTTTTGCATTGTGAAAGCTTCCTTATACCAGAAGAGGCTAATTTTTCTACACCCTGCCACCACTCCCTTAGTGCTACTCTGCATCCGTAGTTAACATTGGTTTGTGAAACTGTAATTTCCAGAAACAGATATTTCAAGTGTATTAATAATGATTTGGGGGTGGAAGCAAAAGCAGAACTATATGCTTCCTAATAATTATTGAATATTAGCAAACACTTCCAGAACAGTAATACTAAATACAAGAAATGAAAATCCTATGTCCTTGAAAAACAGTGTAGCAAATTCCTCAAACAGATCTGGGATAAACATTTACAACTTTCTGAATTACCTAATGTAAAAGTTTTTACAACCTGACATTTTACTCCCCACTGTGACGAGCACAACTTCGTGAGAAGACACCTTGAGGAAGCTAAACTATTAAACAGCTTACAGAAAGTTCTCCCCTTGACCTATCCTAACGTTTCCTTATTGATATTTTATCTCTACTTATGGACTTCCCCACTTAGGTCTATATTATATTCTTGGGAAGACTCCCAATAGAACATTTTTGTGGAGAAATACATTGTCAAAGCATCTGGAAGAATTAAAAGAGAACACGAAAGTGGGTCCAGGCAAACACTTACAGTTGCTTTTCTCAAAAGGACAGAGGTTGGAAATTAGAATTGTGTGCTTCATCACGCCCTGCACTAAATATAGGTAACTCTGAGAGGACTTTTCATAATAACAATAAATATTTAATGCAATCATGCAAATCATTTTTATAAATGGTTATGAGTCTACTGACTTGCTTGTCTTGAACACTAGCAAGAGATAAAAATAATCATTATTTTGGTATTTAAGAGCAAAGTCCGTAAGAATGAAATTTTTTATGCCATTAGGAATCAATCATATCATAGATAACACCTTATGATAAGTCCAGTTACAAACTCAACACTGTCTCATTATACCCAACCCTTATCTTTTATGAGCTTTTTGTACAAAAATATACTTGCTTTATCAACATGTCAATAAGCAGAGTTTCTAAATAGAAATATCAATTAAAATCCATAAGGAACCTGTGTGAAAAAATCATGAGTCATTAGTTATTATGTTGATACAAAAAGGTATTTTTACACATGTTTAAAGGTAGATATGTACAGTTTTCATATTTTCGAAAGAATAAAAATTTAGGTAGGGCTCTATTTTTCAGTGTACTGTTGACATTTATTACAAATAATTTTAACTTATAAAACTTGACACTTTTTTTTGTGAAAATAGAGATTAACTAGAAATGTAGCAAGTTCAATTTTAGTTGCTGTAGTCACAAATCGATCACCCCAAAATACTGATGATAATCAGTAGAGATTGAATTTGAGAGATTCCATTCAGCTGGTTTACCAACAGGAAAGTGTTAATGTTATCAAAGGAGTTATCTAAATTCAACACTCTGCCACCAAATAGAGAGTAAAACAGAGACAAAAGCAATTTAAACTGGCTGTGGAGAATATATATGTCTATATATTAGACAGAGGGGAAGTCCTTCAATGAAGTAAATAATCATCAATTGACAGGTAAGAGTATGCAACTGTATAAAATATTTTATTATAAGCTCTTACATATGTCAAATGCAAAGTGACTCTTTATGATAGGCACTTACTTTATAAGCAGGTACATAAACTTTCAAGATATTTTAAGATTTGAATTAAGAAAAGCCTGGCTTTAAAATAAAACACTGCCAGGATGCAAAAATATGTGATCACTAACACTTCTTTTGGACTTGATAGGAGGAATATTTATGCTAGTCATGCTAGATCTTCATATTATATACAGTAGTATTTTAGTCACATTTATTCACTGATTTAAGACTAAGAACTCATTAGTAGTATTTTGATTAAAAAGGAGATTGCTTTTAGAAAAGTTTCATTCAGCCTTATTCTCTTCCCTTTCCACTCATACCAGCGCGTGCACACACACACGCACACACACACACACACCTGTAAATTATAATTTCTCTTACAAGAACTGGCTTCAGTTTCCTTGGATGAGAAAGGCAATTCATCGAAGAACCTCAATAGGCTTAATGTTTTTAATAAAATCATGGCATATGACAAAGTACTTAAAAATAAATGGTTGACATATCCATTCTAATCAAGAAAAGAAAATAATTGAAAGTGATTGTATTTTGAGGTCGTTCCACCCTATTCTTAGTCTGAGAGCCAAAGCCCACCTGATGCTCATTACACTGCCAGGAATCATAACCAGAACAAATAACCTACAATTAGGGGAAGTGCTGTGGAAAGGACAATGGTCCAGTTTGCCCAATGGGAGTGGCTGAAGTCTTAACATCAGTGCTATTATTTACCTACACTTACTCTTTAAAGGAATTAAAAATTATCTGCTTTTAAAATAGACTCATCCAAGGTAATAACATTATCAAACCAAAGGTGTGACATTTTAGTTACATTTTTCTAATACAGTATATTTTACACTAAAATAATAGTCCCCCAAATGACCTCACATACCACTAATGGTAAACACATTTACTGAAAATCAACTACCCTATATAATTTAAACCTGATTTCTTTTTCATAGAAAAGAATGAACATATCCTAGCACCAAGTTTAAAAACACAATGTTCAATTGAATGTCATGCATGCTACTTATGCACTGCAGGGCATCATTTAAACCTTAAAACAGTTGAACAAAGGCAGCCAGGTTGATATATTAGACCCAAAATACTCACTGTCTCAGTCTCATGCTGGGATATCTATGAGCTATAGAGAAATTGTAATTTACACCAAATGTAAGTGTATAATGTGCACACAGAGGACAAGCTGACTGAGGCTGCACTTGGATCCTATCTTCCTGAGGTCAGTCGCTGTGGTTTCCATAGCTGGTAAGCACTAAAAGTGACCTTTCACTCCCTGAGAGTATGATTTCTATGCGTGAGGGAGAAGGATATAATCTGGTTTAATATGACAACTCTGCTACTTGTGTTCTATAGAAAAATAATTTTTTTGAGCTCTTGATCTAATGATTTCCATTCTCTTCACTAAATCAGTGCATTTTACTCCTTCTACAGTAAAGTTTTAAATTACCTGCCTATGACTGAGTTCTGAGAAAGGTCAAGGGACTCTACCTTTCTAACTTTATTGTTCCTGACAGCAGATGGAATCATCATCAAAGCTCAGAGAGTTAAGAGGACATATAGACTTCACCTATTAATATAAACTCTGTAATGTTTCTAGATGTTCATTTTATAACTTTTTCCCATAAGAACTGGGAGTGAGCTCTTCTTAGCATGTACTTTCTTTGTGAAATATACTGATTAACAATACTAGGTGAAACAGTCACTTAATAAAGTTCACAACATTATATAACAAATGATAGAAAAGAAATCATGGATTCTAACCACTTTGTCCTCCTTTGGGAAAGCATCCAAGGAAGCAGAGCAAAGAGAGAGGAAAAAAGGAAGAGAAAAACAAAAATAAGGCATATGTTAATAAATAGATTTTTTAAAAAAACAATTATATGTCACTCTAAAGTGTTAAAACACAGGTATACTGAAAAGTAAATTTTTGCTCTTCCCCCAAGTAATTATTGTTCAAGCTTTCACTACAAATGTACATGTATGAATCCTGCTATATGTTTGAGACAAAAGTCAGGTACTATAATTTTTAAAATTTTTAGAATTTGGATTATTAAATGTACATTTCAATCACTCTCCATTTAGAAAATTTAATTCACTGCCATATTCAGTCTACCTATCATTTAAAGATACATTAAAATGCCTATAACTTGTATGAATAATTTTATCAAACTACTATTAAAATATTTATCATTACATATTGAAAAAATCTCTAAGAATGGGAAATGTTTATAATAAGTAAAAGTGAAAGAATACTTTAATTTTTAACCATAAATTATTTCACAAGCAATATTTATCAGTAATATACATTTCAACATTTAACTGTCTTTCAAAGATAACTTTTTACCGTCTTTTGTCTTATGTTCAAGATTAAATATTTCACGTTTTGTTTTACTGTACTTTGTTCTTTTGAATACCTTTTCCAAATTGGATTGGGTTTAGTGAAAATGGATGAACTACATTTGGACAGGGTGTCTGCTCCAAAGCATTACCTCCTGGCTCAATTTCCTTTAAACATCTCTCCTTTTAAAAACTTGAGCTTGACCCTAATGATTTTATTTTATTTTTTAAAATTTTTAAATATTTTATTTATTTAGTTCTAGAGAGATGGTAAGGGAGAGAGAAAAAGAGGAAGAGAAACATTAATGGTTGGCTGCCTCTCACATGCCCCCAGCTGGGGACCTGACCTGGCCTGCAACCCAGGCATGTGCCCTGACTGGGAATAGAACAGGCAACTTTTTGGTTCTCAGGCCAGCCCTCAATCCATGGAGCCACACCAGCCAGGGCTGACCCTAATAATTTTCATATATCAATGATTAAGTATATTTCTCTTAGTTTGCCTCAGCCTTATAATGGGAAGTTAAACATATTCAACTGCTATGGGCACTCAGCCAGCATTAACATCCAGCCAATTGGCACCCTAGAATATTATTCCCAGGTCTCATTTGTGAGAATTCATTCCAAACAGTATGTTAAGAATACTAAATAAGGGAAAATTATCAAATAGTTCTCGTGAGCTTTTTATGTGCCAGAAAATATTTAAACCCGAGGTTATCTGGAAAGGCTTTGAGAGGGCATACAAGGATTAATTAAAACTAACAACAGTGAGCAGGAAAAAAAGAAAACTTACATGGCCATGAGAATATAACCTAAAAAATGCATTTCGTAACAAACTAATTTTAATTATTTAATTGAATTCTCATAACAACACACAGAGTAATTACCACTATCCAGTTCCACAGGTAAAGAAGCTATTGTTTAGAGAACAGAATTATCTTTCCAAGGCCACAAAGATAATAGTTGGCTCACTTTAAAGTATAATAATATATCTGTTTTACTAAATGTCTTAATTCCACTGAAAAAGATTTTAGAATAACCTACTTACAACTCAAATACACTAACAATAGAATGTTGATTGAGGCATTCATTTTCATTTTAATTGTGATTTTCCAAATTAGGAAGCTATCAAGAGTGCTTAAGCACTCTTGTTATTTTTAAATATAACTTTGAATTAAGTTAATGTCTACACATGATTAGATGATACGTGAAATTCTTTAAACAAACAATGGGGATTATTTAAGTACATGATAATCTTAACTTCTATATTACATTGCAGACCTGTATCAAAGAAAACTCACATGGACATCCCTATAAATAACCCCACTGCACTAACGCTGGGAATATAATACAGCACAATATTAACATGTATTCTAAACTAAGTATTTATTGAAATCAATCTAATATTTCATAAATTATAATATTGAATGCTTTCTATTAGCATACCAGTGCCTCAAAAATTTACATATATTTACAGCACTGACTTTAGGGAAGAGTAGCTGTTATTTAAGTTATTTAAGTAGCTGTTATTACGCCAAATGGGACAACATCTCCTAGAGAAGAATCTAGTCAAAATAATCCAATTTAAAAAGTGTATTTTATATACTCTTTAAAAATCTGAATAATTTCCATGAGTTAAACTTAGTACTGTATTTCCTTAACATGATATGAAATTATTCTCATGGAGGCTAATCATAGTTTAGTTACTGAACAGGACCAGCCTGGAGCAGGTCTGCCTCAGGCACACCTGTAGTGTGAGTTCTTGACTTTGTGTAGGAAGATTTCACAACACAAGTCCAAGTGATTTTGAGAGTATGCTTATTAAGGCTGGGGACAGCAAGACAAAGGAAGGACTTAGGGTAGAAGAAGTAACAGGAGAACCTACGCAGTGCTCTGCTTTGGCTCCCTAGAAAAGTTACAGGAAAGGGGTGAGCCAAGGCCACGCTGCCGTTAGCTCACTGGGAAGTCAGAGAGAAGGGTCTTGGGGACAGGTTTAGGGGGTAAGGCCAGGTAGAGCTGCCACTGCCCACTGTTCCCCTGGCTGCAAGTTTCCTGGGGACCCTGAGAGTTTAGGAGGAAGTAAAAACCTGTTCCTGCCCGGGAAGGGGCTTGCGTGTGCTCTGGAGGGAGCTGGAATCTCAAGATTCCAGCCCTGAATCTTTGTCCTGGGTTTTTTTTTTTTTCTCTTTATTCTGTGGGTGATAATCTTAGGGAGGGTTTTAGCAGAATATTCATCATTTTTCCAGGTGCACTTTTAATATGCTGAGGTGCAAAATGAGCACATAGGGAGGTCTGGGAATATCTTTGGTTGCTACACTGTTTTACTTTTATCTTGGGTCTGTTTGGCTTTAATGGCTTTTTTTATTAATTGTTCCCCTGATTTCATCTGTCTTTGGGTTTAGCTGGTACAAATGGCATTAATTCTGTTTCTCTTCTCCATTTCCCAGACCAAAGAGACTTAAGCTATGTATTCTTTGATTAGGGAAGACGGGTATTAACCATTGGTTCTCAAGTATCCTTGGTTAGGGGAGAGAATCCTTGTGATTCACCAGCTGGCTGTTCAGTTGCTCAAATTGTTTGGCCTTACTTAATTTTCTTGTCTCAATTTTCCCATTCTACTTGCCCAGGAATTTGCCTAGCTTCCTACTATCCTGTCACGCTTTTTATATATATTACTATCTTGGATTAAATTTAATGCTGCAAAGTTTACTTTGCATTTTACCTTCATTTAATCCGAAACCAATGTTGCAGAAACTAAAGTAGGAGTTTGTTTTATTTTGTTTTTCACAAGAACTGCCATAACAACTTTCAAGAGATTTACAACTCATGATACTATATCTACATTTACTACATTTGTCAGAAAATAAATTTACCCCTACAGATAAATCAGTTGGTTTTGAATGGGAATCATGTATTAAAATACACAGATACAGAAGCTATCTTTTTTATGAATGATTTTCATCGCTATTCCACTGCTATGAACCTTATGAAAAGCAAAAGGACAAAATGGGGAGGAGCATAGTAATGTGCACATTTATGCCTGTGTCTGCTCTCTAACACCCATGTGCTGCTGCTTCTCTGGAGGTGTGCGAATCGGTATCCGCATTCAGAATCTCTCTCATGCGCCCAGAATACTCACATTGTTGGATCGCAGAGACACACGGCCTCCACAGCGGGCGCAGAATTTGGTGCGGCAGTAGGAGCACAGATGGCCACACCCATCAGCAAACTTTGTTTTATGACAGATTCCACAAGTCGGAGCATCGTCTTTGTGCTCGCCCTGGTAACGCCGCGCTTCTTCCCCTATTTTTCTCACTTGTTCCTTATAGCTTTCAAATTGCTGATGCAATCTCCTGGCAAAAGAGAGAATGGTTGCAAACTAAGTAAAATAAAACTAAGTAAAATGGAAGACAAAAACATTTTTTTCCAGAATAGAAGCATAGCTATTTGAACTAAAGCAAGACATACAAAGCAACTTCCCATCCTACTCTTACCTACAAAGGTAAGAAAATGTATTAGCATGTGTTCTATTAGGCCCAGTTTGGCTTATTATCCCTGAACCAGACAGGTGTATGTAGCCTCTATATAATCACTGTTTGTTCCCAGCAGTGGAACTCATGTATCCATGCCATGCCTCTACTTTTTTAGACCGCATTTCGACTGGGTCTCAACACCTTCCACTCATGTGTGTGTCTAACTGAAGCAAAAGTTATACAAAACACTTAGCTTAACTATATATGATGTGCTCTGATACGTTCTATCTTACTCTAAGTTTAATACTGATTACTATTTTTAAAAACTCTGTCACAGTAAATTGATTCCATGACCCACTATTTATGCATGATCCATACTCGGAAAAAGACTATTTTAAACTATGTTGCTAGGCAATCTGTCTTCCACAAAATCCTTCACCACATTCCTGAAGGCCACTTATTTTGCATGCATCAAGTATTTCATGCGATATATAGTATGGTAGCTTAAACAGTATATTTGAGCTTGCTAGTTCTTCCAAGTCACATTAAAAGCTCGAAACCACACTTTGTAAATATTCAGATTTTCATATACCCCACTTTTGCCTGGACCTCTCTGAAGTTATGTGTATGGGGGTTGCTACTAGTCTTTCCTGATGGTGGTGGGACAATCGAAGTGATTGAGGCAAATGATCTCCTATAAGAATATTCACATTTATGCTCTGGCTGGTGTGCCTCAGTGGAATGAATGGCGGCCTGCTAACCAAAGTGTCGTTGGTTCAATTCCCAATCAGGGCAATGCCTGGGTTGTGGGCCAGATCCCCAGTAGGGGCAGTGCAAGAGGCAACCACACGCTGATGTTTCTCCCCCCCTCTCTTCATCCTGCCCTCCTCTCTAAAAATAAATAAATAAAATCTTTTTTAAAAAGAATATTCACATTTAATGTGCTTCAAATTTCCTCTTCTCCCCATCAGAGTCCAAATCCCTCAGTCTTAAATCACTACAAGAAGAAACCATTAGCTGTTCTGTGTAGAACACTAGGATATCCAGGGAAAGGATGCCTTGGTTTAATAAATGAGAACTGAGAGAGTCTTCCCAGGCCTAGCTGACACTCATTGGCTTTTACATCAACACAGAAGCTCCTGGGAAGCAGCTAATCAAATGTATCAGTGTATCTGAGCTAGTTTGCTGGATGTGAGTATTCCCTGGGACACAGAGCACACACGTGCTATTGGAAATTTGGGTAGTTAGCTTGACGCGCGGCATCTAGCCTAACTGCGGGAACGTGGCACTCCCTGGAAACAAAACCAAGTGAGTTAAGTCTGCCATTGAAGTGCTGGGATTTCATTACATTTTCCTCTTAACAAAAGTAATGGCTTTTGAGCAGAAATTTACTGATTGCTTTTAAAATTCTTTCTTGCCTTGCCCATTGACACTTTTTTCCTGTTTAATTCCATACTTGAAGCAAATATAGTTGCACTAGCACATAAAGTAGTTTAGAATCTGAAACCTTTCCAATTGAAAGGCTAGCTAATTTCAGTTCATAGAAGGATATAGTGATATGTTACTTAATAAATGTAAGAATATTTGATCAATTTATTAAAGGTATTTGACACCTTAATTTTTTTATAGTTTCAACACTATCAATCTAGGATCAAGTTGGTAAAAGAAAACCATGAATATCTACTATTTCAAAAGTAGTCATACAGGATAGCACTAAAAATCCTATAGCTTCTATTAAAGACAATAATCATTAAAGAGTGGGAGTAAGAAAATACCTCAAATCAAAGAAACTAAAACGAACTCTAAGCACAGAGGGAGCCCATGACTAACATGCGCTGTTAGACCGGCCAGAGCAAATCTGCTCAAGATTGAACGCGAAGGAGAAAGCCAGGCTAAGGGGAAAGTTTCCCTGTAAATGTATTCTGTAATACATAACATGATTTAATATGGCTGTTGGCAAGTTTTATAGTAAGAGGCCAGACTGTAAATATTTTAGGACTTGCGGGCCACATAATCTCTGTTTCAACTCTACTGCTGTAAATAGATAATACACTTAATAATAAATGTGACAATGTTCCAATAAAACTTTATTACTGAAACAGATGCTAGGCCACTGAAGGGGTCTGACAATTCCTGATAGTATGTGCTGTATGTTGTACTAAGATAGTTTGAAATTCAAAATCTCTTTGTTTTCTTGAATTCAAATATAAGACTTTTCTCCATCCTCTAGGGCCCAATCAAAAAGCCATCTATTTCGGGAAGCCTTTTATACAGAGTGTGTGTGCAGAGCCCTGACCACTGAGGCCAAACCTAACTCTATTGCCATCTAATAGCATTTCATGTGGTTAATCATAGACTACTTTTTTTACTTACCATATATCATTACTATTTCTGAAAACGATACCTCCCTTCTACCAAACAGTAAATTAATATGCGCCGAGGCTCTGTGACCAAGACTGCACTTTAACTTTCATGTAGGTGACAGAAAATACAATTTTAGTTAGATAGCCACCAAAAACAATGGAAATAGAGCATACACTATCCAAACCAGTAGAGGGCAATACATGAATGGGGATAAAATCAGTCCGAAGTAGACAAAAACTGTATACAAAGCAGGGCAATTAGAAATTATGGTATGCAATGGTAGTCCAACTCCAGTCCTTGTCCACCTGTCCAACTCATTTCCTAGTGTGTTCCTTTCTTTCTTTTTAGCAGCAGACATTATGAAAGAAAGCAAGAAGGAAGAGAGACAGGGCAGGGGGCGGGGAGGAAGAAAGGAGCCACACTCACTACTCCCACTCCCTGAAAATCTGCCTGCTCTCCAACCTGCTGCAATGCTCTACTGAACTGTCTCTTAAAATCTAGCCTTGATGCATTTTTTTTCAATTTGTATTCTCCTTACATTACTCTGATATCTCACACAGTTAAGATGTTGTCTCACCATGAAATATGCCTTTGGAATCAAAGGGAGTGAAACCATAAACAGCATATTTATTTTTTATCTGTTGTTTTAATGCTCTAATCTATATCAAGTATGTGACAGGGTTCTATTATGAATAATAAATGGAAATGCATATTTTATTATATGGTATTACAGTAAATGCAGGACTACAAATGTAAAATCTTTTTGTGAAATTTATTTGTACATTTCAATTTTAGAATTAACAATATATTATTATTGATTAGCTAGGTTGACAAAATATATGATCACAAATCTCACATTCAAATTATCTAAATAGAAAGTGGAGAGTGTTATAAAATATGCAATGCTTTCAAAAGAAAATCATTGATGTAGAAACCTTGATTTTCTCCCTGGATGCTTCCATTGTTTTGCTATGTAAAATCATTGCATTATTTTTATATCTGTGCACTCAATTCAAGAAATTCCAAGATTCCAGATGTAAAGAAGGTGGATAATTAAGGGCATATAGCTGAAGGAAATAAAGATGAATGCCTAACGAGTTGCATATCATTCTTCAAATGTCTAAAAAAGTAGATATCATCCTATTTTCAACATAAGTAATGTTGAAAATAAAAGTAAGTAATAAGTAAATAGTAAGTAAAATAAAATAAGTAATAATAAATAGGAAATTATTACTGATGTTCTTACCAATTAAGTATTTGTTGATCACTTACTATAAATAAGGCACACAGAATGACGCTAAGTGACTGGTAATGGGGAAATGCACAGAAATCTTTGTAATGGGCACAGCACCTCCCTTATTTCTATTCTGCGTTTTTCCTTCTTCCATCCCCAAAGTGGTCAGAAGCTAGAAAAAGACAATTCCACCTTTCTTCCTGGCTGACCTCTGGGAAGTCTAGGCTAGATTTTCTGGGAGGAGGAGGCGATGGGAGCTAGTACTTCCGAGTTTCAAAAGCTTCAGTGGCGGGCCCAGAGGGAGTACTTTCCCAAAAATGAAGAGAGGGGCAGAGATCAGAGTAGTCTGCACAAAGCACCCTAAACTGGAGAACTGCTCTGGGACATGAGTACAATGGCAGGAAGGCACGGGTACTGAAAACAATAAGCATGGCCCCTGCTTCCCTTCCTGGCCCGGGCGCAGAACACAGAGAACAGGGCACCAGCAAGGAGGGCCCGTGCAGTTAGTGACACGGAGATTAAAGCCAGGAGAGTTCTTCTGAGACCTAGAGCGTGTCCAGGAGAGAGCCCTGATGATAACTGACATTAAAATTTTCCCAGCCTGACAGACTGGAGGCTTACTTCAAAAAATTTTGACCTCATACTCTATTGTCAAAAAAATCACAATACCCTCAACTCTAAATGACTCCAAGGAATGTACAGTCTACTTAGGAAGTAAGTTATACAGGGTCCGGCACAAACAATGCCTCTTTTTTATTACAAAATCTTTTATTAGAAAATCATAAGCATGTAATTCTATAACATAACAATTTCACACTGAAGCACACCATATGACACTTTAGGTGAAATGTTCAAATTAGAACTATAAATTGTTAGACCCACATTATTCCCCTACCAACCACACTCAAGCAGGCATTCTGCCGGACCCCGGATGTGAACATAAGTTAGTAGTTTGTGGTAATATACGTGACAAAGAATGGAAGCAAGTTGGTCAATAGAGAGTAATAATTCTGGGTAAAATGACGAGGCAGATTTCTTTCACTTAGTTGGCCAAATACACATTCCTAGATAATTTAGAACTTGGACTAGTCTTTGAAAAAATAAAAATATGGTACATGTTAGTGTTAATAGGATAACTAAAGCAAATAAATAAGGAAGCATGCTAAGAAAATAATAATTGCAAATGCTCCCAGACTTCTCAGAAATATAGATGAAATGAAATTACATTTTAAAATCTATGACTATCAGCAAATAAGCATCCAGTTTACATGTTCTACCAAATGACAGCCCAATAATCATACATAAATGACTGTGAAGTGAACACATACATGAACTTAAAAAATGGTTTCCTGGGCCCAAAACATAGTTGTCTCTTTTTTAGTGAAAGTGTCTCTTCAATTCTACTCTGTAACAGAGAGAAGCAGTGAAATTCCACTACATTTCAGTGATGACTAATTTTTAATGATAATTAGAAATAACAACCCCTTGTATCAGAACTGAGTTGAAAATAATTAATACTATAGTCTTTCAAGTAAAAAGGTTAAGGAATAGAATTTGGTGCTACAGAATTGTTGGACAGAAGACAGAAGCCATCTTGGCTAGATCTCTAGGAATGACATCCAAACAAAAGCACAAGAACAACTACTCCAAGTTCCTCAGTTAAAAAGCTGCAGAGCAGAAAGCCAGGCTCCAAATGGCTGGGGAGGGAATCCCACCACCTCCGCAGAGGTGCTCTCAGCTAGAAGCCCAGCCTCGGCCCCACTGAACCAGCTAGAGAGACCAGCAAAATGCATGCCCAGGGTGCTGCGGTGGCCGCCTTGTAGCTCAGTTTCAAGTCAAGTCTCATGGAAGAACATTCGACTGTTGGAACCTAAATTACATCAGGGATTCTAGCTGTCATAGAGTCTATAAAGATGTTACGAGACCCGGTTTTCCACTTTAGCTACAATCCTCTGATTTATGCCAAATTTCTTAATTCCTGAATTTTTTAATTCCAAGGTGTACCCAAGGTGAGTGATATCTAAATCTAGGATTTCCCTTGATAAAAATAACATCCATCACATAACTAAATTTTAATCATAAATGAAATAAGGTTGGCATTGCCTATATGAAAATGTGCTGGCAAAAGTTTCCATTATATATTTTAATCTGTTATCCATCATTGCTTAAAACTTAAAATTTTATGAATCACATATGTATGTACATATGAGTATTTTTAGGTTCTAAAAATAATCACAGTGAGGGTTATGAGGAGGGAGGATGAACAGGTGGAGCACGGAGGGGCTTTAGGATGATCACACTACTCTGCACAATGCTACAATGGTGGGCACGTGTCACTACACATCTGCCCAAATCCATAGATTACACCAATTACATAGATTCACAACACCAAGAGTGAGCCCTAAAAGAAACTATGGACTTTGGGTGACAATGACGTATCCGTGCGAGTTAATCAGTTGTAACAAATGCACCACTCTTAGGGGATGTTGGTAATGGAGAAGGTTATGCATGTGTGGGAATGGGGTATGTGGAAAATCGCTGTCCCTTCCTCACAGTTTTGCTGTGAATCTAAAACGGCTCTAAAAAATAAAGTCTATAAAAAGTTCAACCTCCAGAAAAGGTTACAGAATATATGATATACAGAATATGTACATATTCTAAAAATTTTAGTAATATGGCCTTTTGTCACAGGCAGTATTGAGTAATTTTTAAAAATCACTATAGTTAAAAAATATTTTTCAGCTTGTGTCTAATCCATATTTGGACTTTAGTTTAAAAGAAGTATACTTTTTACTTACTGCAAATGCCCAGCAGATGGCACTAAAGATTTTTATTTTTACATTTAATTCCTTTATATTTAAACTATTTTTCTTCAATGTGTTAAAGAAAATTAGTACAATCAGCAGGGGGTGTAACTTATTAGGAAAAAAATGTGTTTTCAGAGGTGGCTGAAAAAGAACAAAAGAGAAAATTATAAAGTGCTGAAATTTCTTCTCTTTTGTGGAGGGCACTCATTCTAAATGTCCTTTAAACAATGATGTCAGCAGCAGAATCACTGGGTCAAAAAGCACTTCCACTTTTAGTTTTTAAAGGAAATACCACACCGTTTTCGACAGTGACTGCACAAGTCTGCATTCTCACCAACAGTGCACTAGGGTTCCCTTGTCTCCACATCCTCACCAGCACTTGTTTGTTGGTTTATTAATGATGGCCACTTTGGCAGGTGTGAGATGATACCTCACTGTGGTTTTAATTTGCCTCTCTCTGATGGCTAGTGATGCTGAGCATCTTTTCATATATCTATGGGCCCTCTGTCTTCCAAGAAGTGACTATTCAGATCCTTTGTCCATTTAATTTTATTGTTTGTCTTCCTGGTGTTGAGTCGTATGAGTTCTTTATATATTTTGGAGCTTAAGCCCTTCCTTGTCTGATGTGTCACAGGCATATACCCTAAGAATCCTGAATCACTAATTCAATAAAACTTATGCACCCCAATGTTCATAGCAGCACATTTACAATAGCCAAGTTCTGGAAACAGCCTAAGTGCCCATCAGTAAACGAGCAGATTAAAAAAGTATGGTACATTCACACAATGGAATACTGCATAGCAGAGAGAAAGAAGAAGTGCCTACCCTTTGCAACAGAATAGATGGAACTGGACAGCATTGTGCTAAGTGAAATAAACCAGATGGTGAAAGACAAATATCATACAATCTCATCTATAAGAGGAATCTAATAAACAAAATAAACTAACACACAAAATAGAACCACAGGCATGGAAACATGGAACAGATTGAAAGTGACCAGAGAGGAGGGGGGAGGAGGATAATGGTAGAAAGAAGGGGAAGGGATCAAAGAACATGCATGAATGACCCATGGACATGGACAATGGTGTGGGGATGGACTGTGGGAGCAGGGAGTGAGATGGACAGAGGAGGGCCAATGGGGAGAAACTGGGACATCTGTAACAGAATAACAATAAAAATGATGTAATAAAAATTATATGTTAGTTTTCTTTCTTTTTTTGCCTTCCATTTAGCATTGCTAGAAATGTAGTTCATCCAATCAGCATCCTACAGTGTTCTGAAAGCACTGGGAGACGACACTTAGGAAAAATAAGAGCATAACTGATGATTAGCTATTAGTGTTTTATAGCCTGTGACTTCAGTCAAGCATTTATTTTTAATTCTGCTTTCAATTTACCATAGGAGGCCACTCCTGAGTAAGCACTGAATGACGACATCTCAGGACACGGAGCCCACTAGCATACACTTATTTTTGCTTCACTTCATCTCCCAAGAAAAGCCTTTGCTGTGCTCCTGAACACTGCGGGTGGGGAGACACTGCATGTGCAGAAGCTTTGTGTGTCAGGGCCTGCAATGTTGTTCCTAGAGTATGGAACAATATCAGTGCTTTCTAATATCTGAGACAGACCGGAGGTCTAAAACTGAAAATCTGGCATGAGAGGGAATCATTTTAGCACTTTGACAAACAGGTTATCCATTTAGAGCACAGGTCAAGAGAAGAAAAGCAAATGAAAGGAAGAGAAACCACAAGTAGTCTATGAAGTAGGAATAAAATTTTAGAAAGCAATAAAGTCAGTTTTTAAGAAAAGAATCTATCAGGTAATATGGGTGCCTGCCATCCCTACAATACATATGTAATTCAGTAATATCAATTACCGTGGACCTAATTAGATTTCATGTAAACCTTTCCAAAATGGGCCATTTGAACATGCTAATCTACCTAATACATGAAAGGCAAACTCCGTGTGTTGGCAATTTACAAGGCGGCAGTGTCTACCCGTGTGATCAAGCCAGCGTTCAGTGATGGGCTCTTGTCTGCATCTTCCGGAATGCCCAACACACTCTACATCTTGCCTTTGCTGTATTCTTGACTATTTCCACCAAACTCACTATGTTTATTACTAGAGAATAAAGAGAAAAAAAGAAATCTACCTCATTCTAAAACTGGATTTTTGGGGAGGGGATTAAGTACAATAGAATAGGTCAGGCATACGTCTTAGGTCGGCCTGCTCAGAATTAAATCTGGGTATATTTGTTAGCGTCATGACCATAAAGAAATTATTTAAATTATTCCTCAGTCTTCTCATTTACCAACTGGTGATAATGGCAGCTTCCTAGGATCACTGGGAGGGCTATTGAGATGATTAGTGTAAAGTGCTTAGCACAGTACTGAGCACATGGTAAGAGCTCAATAAATGTGAGTTTATTATTAAACATAGGCATAGATAATACATGAGGAGAGAAAGTACTTTGCTTTTAAGTTTCTGAGTACATTTAGCTGACAACTTTAGGATGGAGCTATGACTGGCAAAACTTCCTGGCACAGAGGTACCAGTATGACTGACCTGGATCATCTATCAATACTGTTACTTAGGGGCAAAAAGGTCATCATCTAAGGTGAAAGTCAGAGAGAAAGGTGAACCACCAGCATAATTTGTTTTGTAGAAAGTCCACGATACAGCCACTGGGAAGGGGACACCCATGTGCCCAATTCACAGAAACAGAAAGAAAAGAAAGCGGATTCTAAAATCTGAATGTGGAAAAAGAATATTATCCTTAGGTTATTTCAAACAGAAATAAAATTACCCAAGTCATAATTATTCCCAATGCTCTCAAACAGTGGATAAATGAATGATATACAGAAGACTTCTGACATGTCAAAAAGTTGTTTTCTCTTTCACTTTTAATGTCTAATAAATGTGTGCACGTTGAATGTATCCTTATTAGTGAGTTAACTGCATTTTCCTGCTTATTCTTTTGAATGATAAAATCTGGGATGTGGTGGCTAAGGTGGCTTTCAATGTAAGTGGGACAAAGAATTATTACCTTACATTTGTAATATTTGATCAAAACAAGTCATTTAGAATGTCAATGGTCCCATGAAGCCCTGTGAACTGCTTTGTTTCCCAGAAATCACAGAGCTACAGGAGTAAATGATAGGTACAACATCCCCTCACTTCCAGACATGTAATCACTCTGTTTCCATGGGCAAATTCTACCATTGGTAAGCTTGGTGCTTACCCACTCCACTTACCAGATCCGCAAATACGCCTCCTGCAACATTTCTGTCTTACCTGGTCAGAGGTTCAGTACTACCTACTTATGTCTAGTGAGGGGGTAACGAAGACATGTGACTCCTACTTTGGGTACAGAAGGGTAGCACATTGCCGGCTTTGTGTCCTCAGGAAGTGAGTGCAGCATATTTTTTTAGTGTTAGATTCAATCTACGTGTGTACCAATACTTGAGACGATAGCAGAGCCCATAAAGTCCTAAGATCAAACTTTCTCAGTTCAAACCTTTTCTAGGCTCTTCCTCTTACTCACTTTATGTCCAGGCAAGTTATTTAACACTCTAGGACCCAAATTCTTCATATGTAAAATGTAGATGATAATGCCTACCTACTGCAGGGTTGTTTTGAGGATTAAAATAGCTAATATGTGTGTGTGTGTGTGTGTGTGTATCACCTACTTGTATATATAGGTATAGATATATGTAGATATATAGGTATATCTCACATAGGGAGGTGTTGAACAATTAGTAAGTGCTCTGTAAAATATTAGCTATTTTTATAATGTACTGAGAAAACACTGAACAAAATGAGATAAAGCATCTGCTTTTGTTCTGTGACATCTAACATTATATAACAGATTACAATATGTAAGTAAAATCTAGAACTATGAAATGCAGTGGCTAGGTTGAGCTCAGAATTTTCAAAGCAGCACCAGCAAATAGATTACTTTGAAAGTCTAAATTAACTATCTGAGAAATAATAAATTTATTCCATAAAAGCTTCCTCTTCTTCATTTTTAAAAAGCAGAGAAATACGAGCTTCCTGGATTTTCCTCGCACACTGCACTGAATTAGTCAGCCATCATTAGGTACAGAATTTTCTAAGCCATTCCGGAGTGCATTTCAAGACAAGTGACAAGATATAATTTCCTTCCCATTATATTTGCTCGTGGTGACATCTGTTTTCATCTTTTAATTAAAATACATCGTTAATATGCATTTAAGACCTCACTATCATCTAAACAATATAACAGGTGTCATAAATAACTTAAGGTTTTTTAGACTCATGAAAGGGAGATCATAAAGCAGACAATTCAAATGGTTCTGCAAATGCAGAAGCTAAAATTCCAGAGGATGTCACAAGAACTTAATTGACACAAATGTATATGTACTCTGCATCCTCCCATGTGACCCAGAGTCTCACCATCACGGCATCGGCTCCAGGCAACCTCTTCTCCCTCCACCAGCCACTGAGTAGGAATAATCAAGTCTATTGTTAAAGCTTAACATCTTATATCAGGTACTAAGAGTATGTCATAATCAACTTTTACTAATCACAGTGCACACAAAGCTAGAAACAGTCCACTTTACATTTTATAATATTGTGTTATCATGAATAACTTTGAACAATATCAAGGCACTCAATATTACAACTGCATTTAATTCAGTAGAATATACCGGAAACCTGGACAGAAAATCTAACAGTTTTTGTCACTGAAATGATCCCATCATTAAGAATGATTTAATTGTAGCTCGACAGTCTTATCAAAACTGTACCAATCAGCCAAAAAGAGAATACTTTGCCATACTTCTCTTCTCAGTAACGCACTATTTTATCCTTTGGGAACCTTCAGTATTTTTCTTAAGTATCTGATTTAACTCCTCTCACAGATTATAATAACCTCAAAACCTGGGTCCCCACCTCTCTCACCCAACTCAGTAACCCCGCATCGAGCCCCACAGAACAGGCAATCAGTAAATACTCAGAGTTCAATCACACTGGTGGCTCTTCAGTGGAATGGCCCAGGAAAGGCACTGTGAGTCCTAGAGTAATCCACTCCTCCCCTTTCTTATTTATTAATATTTTACCATCATCAAAGGATTCTGAATGCTAAATAATGTGGCGGTGACTACCGATGTCCCTGATTTTTAAAGTATGAATGGGGAAGTGAGAAGAAGTTTGAAGGAAATGGCAAAATCTGAGGAGAGACCTGAAACAGGTGAGCGAGTCATGAAAAGCAGACTTGAAAGAGGGAAGAGCGAGGGTGAAGGCCTGAGGGTGGAGCCAGGCTAGTGTAAGGAAGTGTGAGTGTAAGGAAGAGCCAGGCAGCTGTGTGGCTGGAGAGGGCTGGACAAGGGCAGACGAGGGAAGGGGGCCGGTTATGTAAGTCTCATAGGCGGTGGTAAGTGAAGTATTTGGCTTGGACTCTGGGTGAATGGGCAGCCACCAGAAAAGTCTGAATGGAGGGATCAGATGGCTGGACTTGAATCTGCACAGGCTCCCCCCAGTGGCTCTCATGTTTGTAATAGAAGATGGCAGGGATGGAAGCAGACACACCCGTCAGAAGGCCTTGCAGAAATCCAGGATAGAGAAGATGGACCACAGCTCAGAAGGCAGAGGTGGTATGAAGTACTTAGATGCTTCTTCCTTTCATCTTGCTTTAAACCTTCCCAGAGTGGATGCAGGTGGGCATATTTTTATTTTCATGACCATAGCATAGTTTTTTTTAAACTTATTTTCAGGTTACAGTTTTCTGTTTCATGCTGTATATCTTTTTTCACCATCTAAGACAATTATTGTTGAATCACACACCAAATGAGTAGTGAGGTTTCTCAGGATGAGTGACAGCAAAGAAAATCATCTCTGAAGGAATTACTGCATAATCAGAATGAGACACAGAAGTACAATGAAGCTTTATCTCATAGTTAAAAATACTCAAATTCATCTCAAGGAATCATGAATGAAGTACCCACCAAGTCCCTACCAAACTTCAGAAACCTGGCAATTACTGAAGCATCAAGGCAAACCTGAATTGATGTATTAAATCACTTTAACATTACCAGAAATGTCATTAATTTTACATGTTCTATTAATAATGTACAGGAAATGTAAATATGCAGTGATCTCATGTAAGGGAATCATATGTTAATAGTGTTTCCTCAGCCATTTTTCATTTCTTCTTGCTCCAGTGCTAAGCCACAGTGGTCACAACTTTAGTGTCCAAGGCACAGATGATAGTAGAGATGGTATTAAATGATTATTAGAATGCGGGCTCCATGAGGAACAAGAACAGCTTTAATTTTTAACACTTTTTAAAATAAATTTTTCCTGTTTGCTTTTGTAATAGATTTCACCTTCTCTTAGGTATTTATAGAAATCTACACTATAGTGTCTAATGTTAATTTCCTCAAACATATGAGATGCCTTAGGTTGTAGCGTGTGTGTGTCTGGTGTATATTAAACTTTGTTAGATAATACAGGGTATTGCAGAGCCTCGAGGTCTTTATTTTAATACTAGTTCTCACTGTGCAATGCTATAAATACAAATATAGAAGGAAGGCATGAGGCATTGGTTCAGCTGCAGGAAATGCTCCCTTGAATAATGCTATAACAGCTTGGTTTTGTTTATCTGTTTTATATCACTTTTGGCTTTGTTTTGATTCTCCATAGTCTGGGAAAAAGCTCCTTGTTAATGGACGTTCTCAGTAAATAGTGAACCAAAGAAAGGCCCTTTACAGCAACCTGTCTCTACTCCCAATAAAGGCCCTAGTGAATCTGAACAAGTGTCTCTGGCCCATCGCATAAGGGAAGGCAAGGTCCCAGATGGCGGCCTGAGAGAAGCAACGGGGCATCTGCACGGTGAGCTCTGGGCGTGGCTGCTGCAGCCACCACCAGTTTTGTGAGGATAGGCATCCTTGCCAATATAATAAGAAAGATTTTCACAGTAAAGGGGCAATCTACTAGAGAGACCATGCATGTGATATTAGGGAATGGGACTGGGGAGAAAGAGAGAAATAAGGAATTCTCAGTGTGACTACAGGCAAAGAGGGAGGTAACATTTCATATTAATTACTCACATCTAAGACCTGGGGTGTACAGTATGTCTCCTGCCTAAAAATAATTTAAACAGCCTGGCCAGGAGCACCGCTAATTTGTCTCTGTGCGCATCCTGCTGCTCACCTTTCTATAGAAGCTATGTAAAAAAGACATTTTAAGAGCTACTTCTAAACACTTTGTTCCAGCTTCACCGAGTAATCAGATTGCAGGATTCATGCGTAAGCATTCTTAGCTTTAAGGATACATAAGTTAGAGCTTTTGAAAGATTCCTTCTGGGTTTTGTTTTAGCTTGGAATACCCTCACAGTAAACAGAAGTGCAGGGCATGAGGCAAGGTTTTTTATAAATTCTGGATAACTTTGCTATTATCGAAAAGTGAAGCCATCCTCTCCCTTTCACCTCAGAGTTAACAAAGGGCCAAAGAAGGGTTTCATCCAAGGTCCCAGGTCAGCATCTCCTGGGTAAGGGCATCACTGCCAGATAAAAGCCAGGGTCTGAACAAAGGCTCTGCCAGCAATGAGCTTGTGATCTGGTGCGAGATATTTAGCCTGTCTGAGTTTTATCCCCCTCATCTACAAATTGAGGATAACGATCATTACCTTTTAGGATTATAGAGAAGATTACCTTGTGCAAAGTCTGACACCGATTTGGTTCTCTTTCACTGCCATTCGTTGCCTTTCACAACAGTGTGGTTTGCTGCTGATTCTGTGCTCCCACAGGAAAGGGTGGGACATTGTAATGGAAAGACCACTCAATTGAGACCCAGGGCTCAGTGCTCACATGCTCACATACACCACTCACACAACACCTCTGAGGACCAGGATTCTCTGTCTTTATAGAAGTCATAAACGTTGACCCCTTGGTGTCCTCAAGCATTAATCCATAATTCAGCATATAAGGATTGAATATCTACTGCATGCTGCATGCTGTTCAAGGTGCTGGTGATATAAACACAAACGTAGCTGTTCACAGGAAACTTGCATTCAATTAAGTGAGGCAGGTGTTAGAAACACATTAACAAAAGAACAGGTAACAGGGCCGTCTCAGGTAGCACTAGGGGCTGACAACTAATGAAAGAGGCTAAGGAGTAGAGAGTCACTGCAGGGCGGAGCTTGGCTGCAGGGTAGGACGGTCAGGGAGACTGGTGGGGAACAGAGTCCTGAAGGGTGTGGGGTGCTGCGCCACATCTACTGCTTTGTAAGGTACCTTTTCCCACGAATCTTTTAGTATATCTGACTGTTTCGCGGAGAAGATTCCAGGTGGATGGAGGGGTGGGGTGCAGAGGTCTGGCAGGAAGAGCTTGGGGTTGGGCAGTGAGAGAAGAGTGGGGGCAGGGCTGAAGATCAGGTCCCAGTCCAAGGGTATCAGCAGATGGCCTTCAGAACCCTTGAGGGGACTTCCAGTTTCCTTCTAAGTTGGATGGGAGGGCACTGCAGGGTTTTGAGGGCCGAGCTGGTAGGCTGAGGCTGAGAGCAGAAAGGATCCCTGTGTTTATTGTGAGGAGGGCAGGCAGTGTGGGTGTGAGAGGCGAGCTAACTCCTTGGCTCTCTGACGGGGTGCCCGTGGTGAAAGTGGTAAGGAAGAGTCAAACTGAGAGTTGTGGAAAAGTCAACTTGAAGATTTTTTTAGGGCCATCACATCAATGTAAGCTATCATTTTAGCAAGTCTCTGGGGCTTACTCCATGTTTAACTGCTTACTAGCTCTGTGATACTAAGCAAATTACTTAACCTCCTTAAACTTCTGTGTTGGGGACTAAAGTTTGTGTCTTCCCCAAATTCCTATGTTGAAGACCTACCCACAGTGTGATGGTATTTGGAGGTGGGTCCTTTGGGAGGTGATTAGGTTTAGGAGAGGTCACGAGGGTGGGGCCCTCACGGTGGGATTAGTGTTGTCACAGCCAGAGGAAGGGAGGTCAGAGGCTGAGATCTCTGCCCCGTGAAAGCGCAGTGAGCAGCCACCATCTGCGAGCCAGGAAGGAGCATTTACAGAGGAATGAATCAGCCGGCCCCTTGATCTTAGACATCGGGGTTCCAGAACTGTGAGAGAGAAATTCCTGTTATTTAAGCCACCTGGGCTATGGCACTTTGTTCTAGGAGCTTGGTCTGGCTAATAAACTAAGTTCCACCAACTGTAAAATGCAGGTGATAATATTGTCTACTTTGTAGTGTTGTGAGTTCTAGAGATGAGCTAAGCAACACTTGGTGCAGGGTCTGGCACAAATTAAGTACTTAATAAATATCAACAGTGGTTAGTACCATTTAAATTTTCTCAAGTAATAAATAATGATTAATATAAGGGTCAATCCCTAGGAATAATAATTTTAAAAATTCTTAAAACTTGCCAGCAAATGCTTAATATTACAAAAAATTAGGCCACATAAAATAACACATAAGCGAACAGGTCACATTTTCACAAGAAATTTAGGTGAGCGATTGTAAAAATTCATCTGGAGTTAAATCACAACATTTGAGCCTATGCAAAGTTAATTCTAGTTTTTCAAATTGTTGGTTGTTTATTTTTCATAAAAAAAAGACATTTTTAAAGAGTAATGTAAAAAGAATAGCTTTCATTGCAAAATTCTATAAAAACAATCCTTATAAATTAAAAAAGCAAATTCAGAGTTATTAGACAGATATAAGACATTTCATTTGTTCGGACTTCTGTGCTATTCAGAGGTCTCGAGTAAAGACTTCTAGAGAACTGATGAGAACTACAGATCTGGGTTTCGTGAAAATCCTGTGCTTACTCTTCTATTCTATTGTGTTTACCTAACAGAATGATGATTTTTTTAACCTCCTTAAGCATGAGATGGCAAGATAAAATTCCTTCCCACCAGA
Source organism: Carollia perspicillata (assembly GCA_004027735.1). Lineage (NCBI taxonomy): Eukaryota > Metazoa > Chordata > Mammalia > Chiroptera > Phyllostomidae > Carollia > Carollia perspicillata. The sequence continues at coordinate 61,663 of PVKM010002789.1, forward strand.
GACTATACAGAAGTAAAAACTAAATTCACCATCATGAGAACATGCCATAAAGTAGTAACTCTTGTTCCAAAGGCGAGTATGAGTTACCTCTCAAGGTTATTTCGGAATGGGTTGACTTCATTCTTCGGAAGGTTCTCCCCACTCAATCCTTTTCCTTTCTGAGAATACTAAAAAGGGTAACTACAATTCTACAATTGTACAGCTCACATGAAACATCAGACCTCATGTCTAAGATTTCAGTAATGAACAACTGCTTATGTTATTTACATCCAGAACTCAGTTTACACCCTTGGGAAGTGTTTATTGTTTACAGCCAGTGCCTAGTGAAACAGCAGAAACAATATACGTACTTCCATTACCCTACCAACTTTTTCAACACATGGGCCTGCCAACAGCAAAAATATTTCAC
>PVKM010002790.1:0-62024 GCA_004027735.1 Carollia perspicillata
TGTACTCCAGGTGTCACTTTCATCCTTGCTTGTAGATAGGACCTCAGGAAGGAAAGAACTATCTGCTCATGTGATGGGCAGTGGGTAGGGTAAGAAGTCCTTCTACTCCTGGTTTCTTCTGATGGGCGTGGACCTGATTTAGGGGTTGCCCTTGTTTCCTTTCGGCAACTCTGCCTTGGCCCTCTCTATTAATAGAAAGATAAAAGGACAGCTGAGTCTCCATTTGGACCTTGCAGCAACATACCCTTTAAAATCTTCTCAGAGTTGTTCTTTCTGTGCTTGGCTCAGTAGCCACCTGGCAGCATTACGTTCTCTCTACCTCCCCAGACATAAAATGTTGTCCGCCTTTAGAAATCACCAAGTGGAAGCAGACCGCAGTTTCTATATTCATCTTCCTCCCATTCATCAGAAGACATATATCTGATAATGTTTTCCTGTTCTCCAGGGAGATGGAATGAAGGCAATGAAGATCTAAGAGGCATACTCCTAGCCCCAACTGGTACACTTTCTTTTCAAAACCCTTTCTTATTTATCTCCCTCTTATGTCTCACAATATTAAAAATAAAAATCCACTTTAGCCTTTACAGAACCTAGAAGCATGCTGGGTGTCTCATAGGAAGAAGTGGGCTTCCTCACATTCCATCTTTGGGAATGTAGTGACTCTGTTATAAGTCAGTTTTCTGTCCCTGCACTAAACAGTGCGCAAACAGGGAAATTCCCGCCCTGCAGGGTGAGTATCTCTGGGAAGGGTGGGAGGAGAAGGCTGAGTAAAAAGTTATTCCATCAGTATTTTACAATATTTTGTTACATATGCTTTGTAAATGGTCTCAGTTCTTTAGCAAATAGGGAGGATATTTATTACCTGTAATTGACAAGTATAAAAAATAACAGCTATTAATTTATCCTCTGTAAAACTTCAAAATTTCATTTTCCTTTTCTTAGATAATGTTGTAAATTTGAGTGAATTTTTAATATTTAAAAGAATAAAAATAACCTTGCAATAATTTTATCTTTTTACCTTATATGTATGTGTAAATTGACTTGGGCTTTATTTATGAGTCCCACACCTTTGCAAACTGACAGGGGGCCATCAGGACCGTATATAATGTTACTCCATGAAGAGGTATCTTCTTTTTCCTCTCTCTATATTTTGAACATCTGCAGTGTAGGGAAAGAGGACTGGCTCACAATTTTTTCCTAGATTATATTTTAGTTACAAAATATATTATTACTTTATTTTTTTCCTAAAAAAAAATCTCTTAACACTTTTTCCCTTTTAACTGCATTCTTCTTTTTAGGACATTTTCCAATCTCACAAGGTCATTTTGATTTTACTTCTATTCTAGATCCTTCTTAGGAAAAATTACTCATGTTATCTATTTATTCACTGTGTATACTGTTTATACTTTAAAGCTGAACCAGTTTTTATATGGAGAGTTTATTCTCTGGAACATAAAAAGTTTAGAGCTAAAATCTGGCATGTTAATCTCAATGTAATTTTCCTTTTATTTGTCCATTAACAATAACTACACTAGTAAAAATGATTAGTAGAATGAGGCAGCCTTTGTGAATTCTGATGTGGAGGATATTTGTGAAATCTATCCAATTGTACGCAACTCCCTGGTTTATAAACGGCTCTTGTAAATCACAGGGTCATGTGGTTAATCTTCGGAGCGCTTCAATAAAAACGATCCAACTCTGCAGCCTCCCACGGCTTTCCATTTCAATCATATCTGAGTCCTGCCTATAAACTCAGGGTCAATAAACAGGTTAGAGATGAAAAGAAGAGAAATTTGATTAAAAATAATATGAAACACTGAGGAAAGTTTAGCTAATTCAGGCAGAAATAAAAGCCTGAGCATTGTGGGTGATGTGGAGGAAGAATGCCTACAGATGGGTGTGCTGGCGCTGGGCCAGTGATGGCCACTGGAAATCCTGAATTGGGTAGTTGCTGACTGATCTCGGCAACTCAGTCTCCACTTCTAATGAGCACATCAATAGGATATAGATTGACTTTCTAAGGCATTGGTTTTATTAAAGAGAGAGCTGTTTCCAGTTTTATAAATGGAGATCATTTGTAACAGTTCCTACATTTCAATTCTGAGCATTACTTATAAAAGTCATTTAGAAGAGCTTTTTTTCAAAATCGTTATGTTTTTATTTAATTCTTTATGTGTTATAAATTTTTAAAATGTAATATTAAAGACATACTATAGTGAAAAGGGCTCTTGGATAGGAATTAAAAGTCCAGTCCCTTAGTTTTCTTTCTGATAGTAATTAGCTCTGTAAGTTTGGACAGATCACTTATTCTCTGTGAACCCGAGGTCATAATTTTTCAAGGGAGAGCTAAGAGAGTGGATCAAGAACACAGACTAAGCACACCCATTTTCTCCTTTCTCATTCCAAATGCATTGAATCAACAGAGAAAATATCTGTGTCTTTACATATCTATATCTAGGATAAATATATTTTTGTCTGCCTGTCTTTCTATCCTTCTAAAATAAGCCTGTCATGTGGCTGGAAATAAAACAGGGTACCATTAGCCGGCCAGAATATTTTAAGAAATTTTGAAATGTAGCCAAAGAGATTAGATTGATGGAGCAACTAGAGCACAGAATATAGATCTAGGCAGGATCCACTGTCCTGGCTAGACCTTTTAAAAAATATTTTTTATTTGTTTATTTTTAGAGAGAGACGAAGAGTAGGAAAAAGTGAGGGAGAGAAATATTGAAGTGCGAGATAGATATCATCACATCAAAACGGTTGCCTCTTGTATATGCCCTGAGCAAGGATAGAACCCATAACCCAGGCATGTGCCCTGCCTGGAATTGGACCAGCAACCTTTTTTTTTTTCTGCTTTGTGGGATGATGCCCAACCAACTGAGCCACACTGCTCAGAGCTTCTGGATAAACTCTTAAAAATTATTTTACCTTGATGACACAGGCTGTTTAATAGAACACGTCTAAGATAATTTTTTTAAAAAATTTGAAGTGAATGATGGAAAAGACATACTACAAAAATGCTAACAAATAAGATATGAGAAATAATAAGATCAGAAAAAAATAGAACAGGACTAAAACATTAAATAGGACAAAGGGGATACTATATAGTATTAAAGGTTTCAATCTCCAGTATGTAGGGTCATGGACCTCTTGGCTGCACCAATCTAGAGAGAAATTTCTGCATCACTAAACTGAGGGTGGAAAATGAGGTTACAGGTCTCAGTTCAACTACCACAAACTCTCACAATTTTTACCAAGTTTTAGTAGATTTTCTTGAATATTTTTTTCATTGGCTGTATTTTGTTCTATTTTAGAAGATATCAAAAAGTCAGTTTTAAAAACAATTTTTATCAGTTTCATTGGAAACTAGATCCCTGGAATTTCTCATACTTTCATGTAAGAAGGAGAACTTCATCAGAACCCTTTGAAGTCAGAAACAACTCCTGACATACAGGTAGAGGAGAAGCTTTCAGTATATCAAATAGAACAGACAGCCATAGAGATAAAGATGGATAGTTGACAAGGTCAACAGCCTCAGGTCAGAGTTATAGTGTAAAAGTTTTCTTGGAACTTCAGTGTTTATGAGTTTGCTTTATAATAACCTAGTTGAAGAAGTAATGACATGGCAAATGTTCCCCTTTACCCTTGTATGAAATATGTTTGGAGCCTATAAATATCAACTGTTACAATAGATTTCCCCCTTAATTTATGCGTATTTTTCAGGGCTGTTGGTTTAAAAAAAAAAACTGAAACAAAACAAAAAACTTGTAAATAGAGCCTAAAAAACAAACATAGGATTTTGGCCTTGGGCCAGACTCTTCAACTCCACCCTTGAGCTTTTTGGGCCAGAGCAAGAAAGACAGGTTATTATGAAACTAAAAGGGGTGGACTCTAAGCAGCTGTGGCAATAACTGGTTAATTATTCCGAGGCAGTAGTGGACCAGAACCATAATCACAATAACTTGAAACAGGATGATTGGGCCTCCCTGGAAGAGTGCACCCAGCCATGAACCCTAGACATTCCTAAGTTGGGAAGAGATGTCCTATAGACCATGATAGTCAGGAGGCTCCCTTCTTAAGCCTCATAATCAACTCTTCTATTTTGCCAATTTTATTGAAACAGGTGAAAAATGGTGTGTTATAAATCATACAGGCCCACCTGTCCTTGGCTGGCCAGCAGGAAGTTGAGGCCATGTGTTTATCTAATAGTAATTGGGACACATAATTGAACCTGGCCTTTTGTGCCTCCAATGAGGGTTAGGGAGAAGTTTTGCAAAACATTTTTTATCTTCACCCAAGGTCATGCTTATTGATTTTAGAGAGGGAAAGGGGAGCTGAAACATTGGTTCAGGACTGAACACACAACCTAGGCAGCTGCCCTGACCAAGAATAGAACCTGTGACCTTCCTTCCAGTTTATAGGATGATTCTCCAGCCAACTAAGTCATACCAGCAAAGGCTGTAAAACATGAAGGACCCTGACAGTGGGATAACCATGTGGAGCACACTTACAGTCAAAGAGTTGGTAATGTCTCCTGCTAATCCCTCAACCAATTGGGATCTGCCTGGTTTTGGAGATCCCTCCTAACTTAGCATAGTGGAGGACTGCTTTTGAATGTTTGGATGTCCCTTATTAATGCCTTGTTTGCACATGTTACATTGGTAGGAGGAAGACAGGTGATGGTCTGGTTTTTGCAAACAAAATAATATCCTAAGACGGTATACAAAGTGTTGAGAGGGTAGAATTAGTGACTACTATGGGAATCAACCAGCTAAAAGTCCCCTGTGGTGGGCAGAATTCTTGAGTGGAATTGAAGAGTTTGTAGTGCTGGAGTGAGTGTTGATGAAGGCAACCGCTATCTTTACCTAAGTAGCCTCAAGAGCAAATTGTATGCTCCCTTTCCTAAATGTTCCAGTTGCTCCTATCTGTGAAAGGAACAACTTGATATTTAGGGATATTGAGGGAGGCATTTTGCTTCTGCAGTGTCAAGGTCCAGTTGCAGCAAAGCATCAGTGCAGTTTCATAAGGTTGGGGGATGAGAAATGTCTGCTCTTGGTGTTCAGGGGCACAGCAATCAAATGTTTATTTGTGGGCTTGGGCAATGGGTGACATATCAATCTGCTTATCAAATTCAGTGCAGTGACAACTGCCTGAAGCAGATTTATCAACAAATTCAGCAAGGCAGAAGTCACACAAGCTATTCTGCAGGAAAGAGAGAACAGAGATTACATCCCCTTCCTCTCCCTCTTCTGTGCATAGACTCTTAGGTTTGAAGGCGCTCACAGCTATTGTTTAATAGCTATCATAGTATCCCATTGATTTGAGTCTTCAGGTTGGGGTCAAAGGGAATGGAAGGCCCTTGCAGGCTTCCCTACAGTCAAGGAGACTTCCCAGTGACTGCAGTGTGGACAGTCTTTCCTGTACCATGGGCAAGGAAAGCACTCTCAATCCATCTTCAGGGGTGATGTCCCCAAATATTCTGGCTTGGATCCTTTTGTGGTTCAATAAATGTTTCTAGTCTATATACTGACATTGATCCCATGGAGCTACATGGCGTAAAGTGTCAGGGACACCTTAAGAAAAATGTGGAACTAGAGACCTCAAATTGATGGTGATTATTTTCGAAGTCCTTGATGGCAAAAATTCATCCTCTGTACCTGGGTGATAAATGGAGTAGGAGGTTACTGTCTCACACTCCTCATTGTTTAATAGCCATTGTAATATCCCATTGATTTGGCTCTTCAGGTGGGGGGTGGAAGGGAATGGAGGGCTCTTGCAGGCTCCCCTCCAGAGACTAAGCTGTCAATAATTATAAAAGAAGGAGGTACAATTGAAACAAGAGGTCAGACAGCCTGTTAAATCATATAGCACAAAGGAGAAGTATCCTTTCAGGGAATTTGTGCATTGAGACCACAGACTGATTGCCTGAGATTTGTAGCCCAGGCTGGAATTATCTTTACCCCTCCAACCAGCCACTTAAGCCTCTCTTTTATTGTCTAGTAAAATGTACAATTACCCCTGCAAGTTAGGGGTGATGTAGAACGGGAAGAATTGATTGTGTGCCCTGTCATTGGGCCCACTGATGTGTAACTTACATTACAATCTGAGGTCATTATCAGATACAGTGTGCTCAAGAACCCTAAACAAGAAACAAGTATGGTCTTGTGTGACCTTAATAGTGTGACCCAAGCCATTTGAAATGTATAAGATGGTGAGGCCAAACCAGGAGAAAGTGTCAACTCTAGTTAAGATCTAGTGGAATGCCCTGGATGTGATAAAGTCCAACATCATCTATTTGTCAGGGATTTCCTGGCCCATTGACTCAACAGATTTGTCCCTGGTCAGTATTTTTAGCTTTGGCCACAGTGGGGACAGTTTTTCATGCTGTTTTGATGTATTCAGGCCACAGTGACTGTCCATAGATGCAGGCCAGTCTAAGATGGTGTCTAAATGTCCATGAACTCTCATGAATCTAAGAGGCAACAGGTCACGCATCTATTTGTTCTGGATTAAAGTCTCTTTGCTTAGCTCACAAAAATGGTCTGCACATTGGTTATGTTGACCTTTGACAGAGCTTCTCTGGTGAAGAGATACACAGGTGAAAACAACAACAACAGCAACAAAAACAACTTAGGAGTAGAGCTAATTTTTATCTAAATGTCTTATCTTCACAGGCAAGTAGGGCCTTGTCTATATAGCAGTCTGAGACTTGTCAATGGCTTGACCAAATAGCCAGGCCATTGGCCACAGCCTGGAGAGTCACTGAAATATAGCACATCTTACTTATTGGGATGGCCTGGGTAGCCATTCAGACCTCATGAAGCTCCGACCGTTGTGGCGAGCATCCTTTACTATTGTCAGTAAGGGAGGGGTCTTGCTGAGGTTGGATGACACTTGTATTCTTTTTCCATTCTAGTAGAAGTTAACCATGAAGAAACATTAGTAAGCCAGGCCAATGTGTGGTCCAGAAAGTTTCTCCTGGGCCAGTGAAGGAGCAGCAATTTGAGCAGTGTGCCTTGGGAACAGAGGAACCATTTCTGAGACTTGACACTTTACATGGTGCTGTGAGACCCCAGCCCAGCCCAATTTCACCCACTTCTCTATGTATCAGTTTCATTTTACCAGAGAGTATTCCTTAGTTGCCCTACCAATGACATGAGGACTCTGTTTGGACCTACAACATGTTTGGAATTTCTCGTAGCAAGGACGGTTACCTCACAGACATGGCTCATGCACTTAGTATACCCCAAGGTACACTAATAAGCCAAGAATGGTCTATGAAAGGATGTGTGCTTTTAAGCAGATTCTGAGAATATACAACTCCCAAAGCCCAGGGGAACCTTCCTCGTACCTGTGGCAGTGTCCTGCTGTAAGCTCCAACTGGCAAACTGAGAGGTTACAGAAAACTGTAACTCAAATAGAAAATGATAATTGATGGAACCTTGGCCAGGGCAGCAAATTAGATGGTCCACTGGGGGCTCTTCATCTTTTTATTTGTGGGGTCAGGGAGAGCCCAATGCTTGATAATTGTCTTCTTTAGAACAAGGCATTGCACCCGTCCCAGATTATGCCCAGGAATTTCACTTGGGACCAGGCCTTTATACCTTTTCTGTATTAATGGCCCAGTCACATTGTCACATGTACATCAAAGGGACATCCAGTCCTTAGTAGGTAATGGCCTTGACTAGGCCAACCAGGGAATGTCATAAGCATAGTGGAAGGCTACTATTCTCTCTGGAAGTGGGACTTTTCCCAGGTTATTGCCTATTTATTGATGACAGATAACCAGGTAATTTAGGTAGCCTATAAGAAGTGATCATAAGCTGTTTACATAAATGCAAATTGATCCTGATAGTTGGGGTGGAGACAGAGGATGAAAAGGCTCTTTGTGACACTGAAATAGAGAACAGGCTGACAGTGACCAGAGGGCAGAAGAAAGAGAATTTCAGGGGAAAAGAGGAAGGGTTTGCAGGAGCAAGTATAAAGGACACATGGAAAAAAACTGGGAGGGGGGTGGAAATAGGAGGGAGGGAGGGAGGCCTGGGCGGGGGTGCTGGGATGGGAGTAAAAGACAAAACTTTACATGAACAACAATTAAAATAAAATAAAAAATAAAGATGTAAAAAAAGAAAGAAAAGGCTCTTTGTGGTATCAGTTGCTGTTACTGAGTTCCTCCAACCTGAGAAATAGCTCCCATGATGATAACAGTATTTGGTGCTTCCTGTGTCTGACAGTGGTTTGTTTTGAGGGCATAGTGGCACTAGTTACCAGTAGTGGGATAAGTTCACAGTTTCTTAAATGCTCTAGTAAGATGGTTTTAATTATATCAGTTCAGGTTAGGTCTATGGGCAAATAAGAGTAGGGATGCATAAACCCAATACATCTATAATATACTGGGTAGTGGGAGGCATAACATGGGAGCTTGTAGGGGCCTGAAGTGATTCAACCACAGTCAGACCTGGGTAGGTGTTCTGATGGTAGTGAACTCATATCCAACTCTAGAAGCCTTATCTGTTTTCCCTTCATCCTAGTGTTAGGAGTTGTGGGAACCATAGTTACCTGTTCACTGGTCTCTGAAAGGTCCAAAAAGTACAATTTTCCCCGGTTTCTTTATTGAAATATGACTTTGAAATGGAGCTTCTGGTTACCTCAGGAGACAGGACTACCTATAACTGTTAGTCTTTTTTTTTATTTTTGAAAACTGAGTGCTCTGAATGGGCCCTCCAACTCGTCTGCAGGCCCATGAAGACACGTGGAATCCCACCATGGGAACCTACAGTGGAATTGCCTGTTGGGCTTCCCATGGTAGTAGCCCCTGAACTTGAGGTCCTTGGTGGGGAGTGCATCAGTTGCCTTCTCTGAGACCCTGTTAGTGAATGACCAGATTCAACAATTGTTCAGCAGAGGGCACCTGGTTTTAACCACTGGTGTGAAAAGAAAAGTAGCCATGTGGAATGACAGAGAAAATGATAAATGGGTTTGCTGGTTGGTCAGTGGAATAGGGAATTAAAAAGATCACAAGAGTGAGGTCAAAAAGGTCTGGAGAAGAGCCCTGAGGACTGACCAAGTGAAAAGGGTGTGAGGTATGAAGATATTTGTATATATGCTAACATTCATCAACAAATATTCACCAAAAAGGAAGTCCTAAAAATATAGGTGGACAAAATAATTCACTCAGTTGATATCAGAAAACATCTGTGCCTACTCCAGTGTTGATACAATGTGTAAATGAATGAGATCGCCGTGAAGGCAAGGATAAAAGCCTTGTATGTGCCACAAAATATGAGTTCCCACTCACCATGTTTGACCCAGCCTTGGTCTAAATTTCCAACATAATACCAACTTTGAGCCTCTGTACAGCACCAGTCCTCTAGAGGGTCAAGTGACCACCTGGTTTCATGTTAATGTCATTTGATGCCTTTTATTCTAAAATGGGCAGAAATTTATCTTGTCTAGATTTAATATATATATTTGATTGTGGGCTTGCTATTCCTATTTGTGGGGCTGTAACCATAAGTGCTTTTTGTTGATTTATACCACAATATTTGACACACCAACCTATGATCCTTTTCCAGAGCAAAGGAGGTCTAGAAGTAGATACACGAACATGGGATCCACTCACGTGATTACACACTGCAGCATCCAGAGGCTGATCTATAGAGTTCTGGTGAAGGTGCAGCTGTACTTCCGGTTTTCAGACGATATCCCGAGAACATGGGTGTCATTTTCTGTAAGCTGTGTACACTCAAAACCAATGACCAGTGTATGGTGCTGTTATCTCTAACAGGAAGAATACAGGAGTCAGAAATGAAGGGATAGATAAAGGAGTGACCCACTCATGCAATAAGTGCTTGCCATCCCCACAATCTTTGGTTCTTAAATTTGGGGGGTCTTACTTAGAAGTTTAAAGGAGGAATGTTTTTATTTGAGGACTAGTGTTCTTTGATGCCTCGTGGATGAAGACTCTGGGTCACTCTACCAGGTAAATTGTCTTGGTTGATGGAGGTGCTCATGAAAAGTGAGGGCTATCCAGAAGAAAGCAGAAGAGGGAGATAATGACAATCATTTGTGACTTGAGAAACTGTAATTCATTCCATTAATCTTTATCTCATAAATTTTCCTGAACAAAAGAGAAGTTGCTACCAGAATTTATACAAGATTGGTGGGCATAATCGGCACAAAAGTGTGCATAGCAGTTGATGCTTTGGCTCACTGGCCAGATCCCTACAGCCCCAAGTGCTGAAACACTCATTATCTCAGCTGCTGAGATTAGGCAGCTGACACAGTACAGCTGGACGCCTCTCTGGGGATTAAAGGGATCCGCATTGCCAGGGCTATGGTCTTTCCCTGCCCATCCAGTGACTGGTTAATGTAAGGCTAGAAGGCTCAGCTCTCTTCCCCCAGTGGGGAGCATCTTTAAAGGGTATTTCAGCTCCAGGGTTGAAAGGGTTTCACTGAAGTCTATTTTGCAACGATATTGCAATTTATCTTCTTCTGTCACTCACTCTTAAGTATTAATCTCTAGAGTATCCCCCAATGAATTTCATAAACATAATCTTAGTGTCTGATTTCCAGGTTTGCAACAGCAGCCTAATAAGATAAAATGTTAATATACATATCCTTTCAGCAATAAAATTTATGCTCAGGAATCCAAAATTTATGCTACAGATATTCAAACATGTTTTCAATATATACCCAAGGATATTTATTGCAACATTAATTTTAAGGGTAAATTGGGAATATTTAACTGTGTATTAATTTGGGAAGGGTTAAACAGGTTGTGGGATATCCATGAATTTCAATGCTATTTAGCTATTAAAATAAGTAAAATCTAAACACACTAACATGGGAAAAATCTCTAAGATCTATTGCTAAATGAACACATGAAAATACATAAAATTGTTTAGCAAAATTCCATTTGTGCAACCCATTTAATTTTGTAGGTTAATTTTATTTATATAACACAAGCTAATGAAATTTAAGAATCTCAAACATGAAGAAAAAATCCCCTAAATTCTGAGAGATTAAAAAAGTCATCTATGAAGCAACCAGAAATTTATCATTAGAGTTTTCATTAGCAACACTGTATTAAGAGACCATGGAACACTGCCTTTAAATCTTGAGAAAAAAATTACATTCAGCACAGAATTTTATACACAGTTAGTTTTTAACAACCTTAGGTAAGCTCTGGTGATGTAATGTTAAATTAGATGTGCAACATTACAGATGGCATATACAGCATGAAGAAGACTGTGGATAATTTTGTGCACACACACACACACATACCTAGAATTCATTATATTGATTTTTAAAAATTACTTTTTAATTTTTTTATTAATTGTTATTCAAGTACAGTTTTCTGTCTTTTACTCCTGTCCCAGTCCACCCCCCCAGTGCTCCCCACCCCCTTAGTTTTTGTCCATGTGTCCTTTATACTTGTTCCTATAATCCCTTCCCTTTTTCCCCTGAAATTCCCTCCCCTCTCCCCTCTGGTTACTGTCATCCCATTTTGTATTTCAATGCCTTTGGTTATATTTTGCTACAATTGACATTCAATATTGTATTGGTTTCAAGTATAAAACATAGTGGTTAGATATTTCTTTAACTTATGAAGTGATCCCCCTGATAAGTCCAGTGCCTACTGGCACCATACTTAGTTACTATCGTATTATTGACTGTATTTGCTGTACTATACATCCCAGTGACTATTTTGTAACTACGAATTTGTACTTTTTAATCCCCTCACCAGTTTCACTCAGTGCCCCAAATTGCCTCTCATCTGGCAACTATCAATTTGTTTTCTGTATCTATGAGATTGTTTCTATGTTGCTTTGCTTGTTTATTTTGTTTTTTAGAGCCCACATATAACTGAAATCATATGGTGTTTGTCTCCCTAGGTCTGATTTATTTCACTTAGCATAATACCACATAACACCCTCTAGGTCCATCCATGCTGTTATAAGTGGTAGGATTTCACTCTTTTTTAAAGATTGTATTTATTTATTTTTAGAGAGGGAAAGGGAGGATGAAAGAGGAGAGAAACATCAATGTGCAGTTGCCTCTCACTAGGCCCCTACTAGGGACCCGGCCTGCAACCCAGGCATGTGCCCTGACTGGGGAGCAAACTGGCAACCCTTTGGTTCTCAAGCCAGTGCTCAATCCATTGAGCCACACCAGCCAGGGCTCTTTTTTGTGGTTTAGTAATAGTCCATTGTATATAGACCATATTTTCTTTATTCACTTGTCTGTTGGTGAACACAGGTTGCTTCCATGTCTCAGCTCTTGTAAATAATGCTGCAAAAAACATAAGGATGCATGTGTCTTTTTGAATTAGTGTTTTGGATTTCTTTGGATAAATACTCAGAAGTGAAATTTCTGGGTCATGAAGTAATTCTACTTTTTACTTTTTTGAGGACTGTCTGTACTGTTTTCCACAGTGGCTGCACCAGTCTGCATTCCCACCAATAGTGTATTGCATGAGGGTTCCCTTTTCTCCACATCCTCACCAACACTTGTTGATTTGTTGAAGATAGGCATTCTGACTAGTGTGAGGTGATATCTCATTGTGGTTTTAATTTGCATTTTTCTGATGATTTGTGATGTTGAGCATTTTTCTATATGTCTGTCAGCCCTCTGTATGTCCTCTTTGGAAAAATGTCTATTCAGGTCTTCTGCCCATTGTCATTGTACTGATTTAACTGTAGGTATGTCGAGTACTAGAAATATGAGTGATTATGTTTTCTTCTCAGATTTTTTCTCCTGTATTTTTCAATTTTTCTACTAAAGCATATATAGAGGGAAAAAATCTTTATAGGTTTGTGTGAATTCATGGCCACCAGACAAGTTGCTTTAGAGTCACATGGGCAAACAGAGTTTTGAAGCCCTATCCCAGGCCCATTGAAGTAGAGGCTTTGGAATGGGGGCTTACATCAGCACCATTTTTTGGTACTTATTTACATTGAACTTCAAGAACCACTGACTGGGATAGAAAACAGGAATTTTAATTACAACGCATTGGCATATCAGAGATTAGCATTTTCATTGAGTTCATGCTGTTTGAATATTGGGCACTATTTTGATGAATCTGAATTATGAGTTTGATGAAGACAAATGCTTTCTCTCAACTTGTTCTAGGGACACCGGTATTAAATCTGCTTTCCTACGTTATTACAATGTTCTTACGGTGAATGTTCTGACTCTCGTTGTAGAAAGAGAAACTTGACATCGTCTACATTTCACAAAAGGTATTTTCTTTGAAGCTATTGTTTGCTGATTATTTGTCAATTTTTTAAAAAAGATTTTTCTCACTCAATTTTCAGACTCTTATGTCACCCTTGCTCAGGCTGTGTGTTTGAATGTAAATAAATACCAAGAATGGTTTATGAGACTTTGCCCTGGGCTAGATAAAAAAGTAGATGGTGAATGAAAATCTGAAGCTACAAATGTGTATACTTTGGTTCCCAAGTTACTCTGGTCCATAGCAGCTGCTTTGTTCTTTTATTGGACTGTGCTCACCTGGGGCAGGGGACAGAAGTCAGAACAAGTTTTATTTTCAGATATGCTTATCTCAGGGAAATGTTTGATGTTGTTTCCTTTCAACAGAAGTTTTTTTTTATGAGCCATTAATTTCCCACTGTGAATGAGATGTAATAGGAACTCAGGAATCCAACTTTTTAGTCACTTTAAAATCTAATGGACTGAAATATTTAATACTGCTCTTTAGCCTGAAGGGTGTAGAAAAAATCACTTAGGATCTTGTGAAGAAAATTTAGTTTTTTTAAATTAAATTCTCATTAATTAAAATGCTATTTTACTCATTAGTGGTTCCTTTCAAATGCATTTATTCATCTTTCTTCTTTAAGGACAAATGAAGCAATTATAAGTCAGGCATTTCTTTAATGTCAGATGTGACTAGGAAAATATATGATTCATAATCTGAGAGAATGTTGGTCAAAATAAATTTGCATTTAAATCATTCGCATAAATGACATTGAGTTTCCTTAAGCCAGACTGATTATAAGCTGAATTATGAAGAAGGCAAATTAAATTTGTGACCCCATTCTTGTCTCCTTTTCGTGGCACCCATCTCTCTTTTGGGAGTTTCATTCTACTTATGTCTTCCCTTTCACTTCTATCTGCATTCACCCAGAACAATTTCCAGAGAAATGACGCAAGTTAGCTTGGTGAGTTGAGTCATTTCCTGAAGTTTCAGAAAGAGACATACTTTTGAAAAAAATGTTGTAAGTGTGGAGTTATATATGAAGGCCCACCTTTTATGACTTCTCTCTCAATCAGATTAACTCCTGCATGTTTGATTTACAGATGAGTTTCTCTGTGAGTTTCCCCCTGCTGACAACACAATCAAAACAGAACAAAAACATAAATGAATGCAAGAACTTTGCAAAGTCTGAGAAGTAGTGTTACAGAGATGGGAAGGTGCACCGCGGATTTGATTGGATTCCTGAGTCCAGCATCATTACCTAAGCATTTCACCTTTCTGAACTTACTTTTCCTCATCTGAGAGCTTTGAAATAAGTAAACTCTCTCTCTGTCTCTCTGCCTCTCTCTGTCTCTCTCTCCACACACACATACACACACACACACATATATGCATTCTCATAGGAATATTATAAAAATTAAAAGAGAAATGGTAGTCAAATAACCACCACAGTGCCTGACCCATAGGGGGGATATAAAATGTTTGCTAGTGTGGCCTTCTCTAAATTACATTGCTCCCTCACTGTATTTCCTTGATGTTTGTCTCTTGTCTTTGCTATGTTGAGATTGGATATAATCATTCATTTGGGTGTGGACAGAGGGGGAAAAACAATGATGCTAATCAGTATGGAACTTAAGTCAAGGATTGCTTTGAGGTATGTAAGACATTGTAGACTTCTTAAAGCCTGTCATTTTCTGCTAAGGGCAAAATGTCACTCTTGCATATTATAATCAATGTCATTGTACTGGTAACTGTGTAGCTAAGAGAAGGACTTGCCTATTAAGATGATGCCTTGGAAAAGAGATCCAAAAGTAATACTGGATACAAACCTCTTTCAGTGCAATTCTCTTGTCCACAGCAGGCCATTTTTATTTTTGGGTTTGGAGGATAAAGCATCCTTGGACTTCTGTTTTCTAGCATATAGCAGAGCCTGTGTAGACTCAAAACAGCGTCTAAATGGCTTCCCCGTCTGCTTCTTCCTTCATTTTCCCAAGTGACCCTGCCCACTGAATGCCAAGTGAGAGAACATAAGGCAAGGACTCACATGCCCTGTGTCCTGCTGCCAGTGACTGCATCACAGAGTTAACCTGACTGACGAAATAGGCCGGAATGCCTTGGAATGTGGATTTTCCTAAGTGGATTATTCAACCCCTCTGGCCTCTCGTTTGCACACTGCTGTACACTTCTTATTAGCTCTGAATAATTTTCACTCTACAAAGTAATAACATGCCTGATATTTTTATAGCACCTTTTTAGTTTTCAAAGTATTTTCATGTTCCCTATTTCATGTGATACTGGCAAAAACCTTGCAATGTTGCATCTTATTTTGGTTCTTTACCAAAGAGGAGAGGCAGGTTCAGAAGGGGCAAATGACTTGGAGCAATTCTGTACCTGACCTGAATGCTAGAACATTGAGAACTGCCTTTTCCTCATTCCAGTGATCCTGATAGTTAACTTATGCTTGTTGGCAGGTACCGGCTGTATTTTAAACCTCTTTCTTGCCACACAGCACAAGGATATGCTGCAATTTGGCCTTTTCTACTTGTCAGTTCTGCTGAATGTTGATGTATCTTTATTGCCTTTTGTGCTTATTTTGATAAGGATGTAAAAATAAGTGCCTTTTACTTTTTCTTTGATACTTGACTAAAAATTCAAGCTTTCCTAAATTCACCTGAATAATGGTCTTTTTTTTTTTAAGGCCTACAACCATTTTTAATAAAACCAATTTTATTCATGGATACCTAATTAACACAAATTCAATAAATCTTAAAGATTTACTGCTCCCCATGGATCTGAGCAAAGTAAACTTTCTTCTATTTAGTTATACAACACCATTTATCTTGAGGTGATTTGGGTGACTAGAAAATAAAATTGATTACTTATGTTTTTCTATAGTTAGTTTTAAAATATCACATTCTGGTTATTGTTTTTGAGATAATTACTTTACTTTTTATTTCTTTCAAGCTACTTGTTTGTGAATTCATGAGAATTTTGATATTTAAATATGAAATACCATAGCCCCTCAAGATTCATGAGCATTATATGCTATAGGAAAACTTACATATGGAAACTAAGCTTTAAAAGCTTTAAATAGCAGTTTCAATTACATACCTGAGATTCTTTATAATCACTTGCTAGAAGATACTATTCCTTGTACTTTCCTTTGAAAGTGTCTTACCATCACCAAAACACATTAAAGCCCTTTTCTGCAATTATTTTTATGTGAGGTAGAATTTAAAATGTATTTAAAAGATGTATTTGGTAAACATAAAAATAAGGTGATTATGTAGACATGATTATATGGAAAGGATGATACCCCAACAGCCTTAGCCTTTTGTCTATCATCTTTCCTTCCTTCCTTCCTTCCTTCCTTCCTTCCTTCCTTCCTTCCTTCCTTCCTTCCTTCCTTCCTTCCTCCCTCATCTATCATCTATCTTTACCTTCTATCATTTATTGCTTGACTTTTCCCAGCATCCACACATGTTTGCATGTATACATTCATTTATTTTATTGGATCTCTGTGTTACTAACAAGAAGCTTCAGGAAAATACCTGCTGCTCATCATGAGAGATGATTTTGGCCTAAGTTTCAATGTCAATTAGCTCTATCACTTTGAATAGCCACACAATGTAAAAGTTTCCTTTTCTGATTTTCAGTCTCCAGATCTGTGAAAAGTGAAATAATACTTATGCATAGGCTCTTTTTTTTTTAGGGTTAAACACACCAACATGTGTATTGAGCGTAGTACTCTGCCTAACATGTGGATTTCAATAGATTTATTTTTCACAAATCATGTCTGCTTTGATTAGTTTACAACTTTCATTGAAGAGAGAAAATCTAAATTATTGGCAAATCTAATAATGCAAAACACACTTTTAAATTTCTTATAAATTCAGTGAGTCAACCAGAGAGTCTTTCAAATAACCAGCTTTAGTTCAACATCACTACATTTTTATTGAATTTACCAGTTTCTTAGAATTGAGAAAGCAACTGGGGGTTTTTATAGTAAAGACAGAGTTAGGACTTCCATCTGAAGCTATTTATAACTGAATACAGAGATCCAGGAAACACAGATTGTGCTTAATGAGAGAACATCTAGAAAACTGTTATTTTACATATAGGAATATTGCTGGTTTGAAGACTAGAAGCACCTGTCTTGTTATATGCTTTATACATTGGTGCAAACAAAATTAGGAGTCCACAGAAGAGAATGATTACCGCGTGAAATGAGGGGAGAAAACGGGACACAGCACAGTCTGAGTTTTCAGCATTAGTCAACTATGGTTATGTATATTTGACCAGATTGCATTTTATGTTCCTTATTCTTAAAAATATCTGTGTGTTTTCTAAAAGCATCAGGCTTCCTCTTGTGCCAAGGTTAGAGTTTTTCCCCTGCCAACAATTCTGATTCAAAAAGCTCCATGTGGTGTGTTCATTAAGGCAGATGAGAAAAACCAGAATGCTGCCGTCTGTTAAACTTTGTATTTTGATTCTGCAAAATATTTTGACTAAGTATTAATATGATTGTATATTTGATACCAAGCTGACAAGCTTGTTCAATTCTATTTATTTCTTCTTCAGATAAATGATGCTAAAGAACTCCTAGGCAGTGAGCCCCAGCAGTCGCCTTCATTGCCTTTTGTTACTGTTGTCTACAGCCTTTTGACAGGTTATTTTTGTGTGTTGCTTTCGAACCAGAAATGGTCCAGTAGATATTTCTTATTGTGTTTCACCACTCATGCCTTCCCATTCACCCACCCCATGTCTGCATTTGATCCTTCTTGTGTATATCTGTTATTTCTTGGTATTTTTGCTCAAACTTTTGCCGTACCATATTATACTATGATTTACCTATCTTCCTTTACTATTGTAATAATAATTTTATTTTCTCCTTAATTAAAGTAATAGGTGTTGTTGTTGTTGTTGTTGTTGTTGTTATTATTATTATTATTATTATTATTATTATTTTGCCCCAGGATCAAGCAGAGTATCTGGTGCACAGAGAATGCTGCTTAACACATGTTTATTGATTCAATGAATGGGTTGTTTGCAAGTCAGCAAAAACACTCCCCTAAGAGGGGTAAAAACAGTGGCGCTGGTAACTTTACTCTTGTACGTATCTGCCAGCCCTTTCAAACTTTCCATTTTCATCAATCATTCCCTCCTAGTTAATCATCTCGAGATGAAAAGATAACAAGAAAAAAGCCTTAAATTACTTATAATCAATATTTGCATACATTCTCTGACTTATTAATTAATATTTTAGGTTTCTGTTTGTGGATGTAGGCTGAAACTGTCTTCATAACTTCACTATAGATGATGATGATAGATAGGTAATCATTAAAGAAAATATGATGTCAGAAATTTGGCTGCAATTTTGTTTTCAGATTACTTTTTTGATTTTTTTTTAACATTACAGGATGAGATTGTTTTCATCCCATACTTTATGAAGGTTAATAGTTAAATTAATTCTTCATTTTCTGTGAGCTAACTGGAAGGAAAGATTGCCATATCACACTCACAGGAATCTGAGCTCTTGCTCAGTATCAAGAACACTAGCCCTGACGGGCATGCAGAGCAGGGAGGGGTCCTGGATATTCTGGAGGCTCTGTAGGCCCTGCTTTCCTCTATCAGACACACTCAACGATAGAAAAGATCACCGAGACGTGCATGTCATAATGCAGTGTGAGCCCGTAAGTTATGAAACATCTCTATTTTATATGCACACTATTATGGGCTTTCATGCCTTTTTAAACTTTTAATTATCATTCCATTATAGTTGTCCCAATTTTTCTCCCTTTGGTCTCCTCTGCCCAGCCCAAGCCCTGCCCCCACAGTGAATCCCTCTGTCTTTGTCCCCGTCCACGGGTCATTCAGATGTATTCTTTGACTTATCTCTTCTCCTTCTTCCCACCATTAACCTCCTCTTCCTTCCACTCTGGCCACTGTCAATCCATTTTATGTTTCTATGCCTCTGGTTTTATTTTGTTTATTAGTTTATTTTGTGCATTAGATTCTTTTTATATGTGGGATCATATGGTATTTGTCTTTCATGGCCTGGCTTACTTCACTTAGCATAATGCTCTCCAGTTCCATCCATGCTGTTACAAAAGGTGGGAGTTCCTTTATTCTTTCTGCTGCGTAGTATTCCATTGGGTGAATGTACCACAGTTTTTGATCCACTCATTTACTGATGGGCACCTAGGCTGTTTCTACCACTTGGCTATTATAAATAGCGCTGCTATGAACATTGGGGTGCATAAGTTCTTTTGAATTGGTGTTTTAGGGTTCTCAGGTTATATTCCCAGCAGTGGAATCACTGGGTTAGAAGGCAGTTGCATTTTTAATATTTTGAGGGAAGTCCATACTGTTTTCCACAGTGGCTGCACTAGTCTGCATTCCCACCAGCAATGCACTAGGGTTCCCTTTTCTCCACATCATTGCCTGCACTTGTTTTTTGTTTATGTATTGATGATGGCCATTCTGACAGATGTGAGGTGATAACTCATTGTGGTTTTTATCTGCATCTCTCTGATGGCTAGTGATGTTGAGTATCTTTTCATAAGTCTAGGGGCCATCTGTATGTCCTCCATGGAGAACTGGCTATTCAAGTCCTTTGCCCATTTTTAAATTGGATTGTTTTCCTTCCTGCTGTTGAGTCATATGAGTTCTTTATATAATTTAGAGGCTAAACCCCTGTCCAATATTCTCCCATACAGTTGGTTCCTTTTCATTTTGATTCTCATTTCTTTAGCCATGCAGGGCTTTTTAATTTGAGGTAGTCCCATTTGTTTATTTTTTCCTTTATTTCTGTTGCTCCTGATGAGATATATCGGCAAAAATATTGCTATATGGGATATCTGAAATTTTACTGCCTATATTTCCTTCTAGGACTTTTATGAGATCATGACTTATATTTAAGTCTTCTATCCATTTTGAGTTTATTCTGGTGTATGGGTGTAGGTATGTGGTCTAGTTTCATTTTTTTTCATGAGCCAGTCCAGTTCTCCCAACACCATTTTTTGAAGAGGGTATTTTTACTCCATTGTATGCTCATGTCCTTTTTGTTAAATATTAATTTTTCATAGAGACATGGGTTTATTTCTGGGCCCTCTATTCTGTTCCATTGGTCTGTGTGTCTATTCTTATGTCAATACCTGGCTGTTTTGATTATAGTGATCTTGTATTATAGTTTGATATCAGGTGTTGTGATCCCTCCAACTTTGTCCTCCCACTTTGTCCTTCTTTCTCAAGGTTGCTGAGGCCATTTGGGGTCTTTTTTGGTTTCATATAGATTTCTGGAATATTTGTTTTACATCTGTGAAATATGCCATTGGTATTTTAATAAGAATTGCATTGAATCTATAGATTGCTTTGGGTAGTATGGACATTTTAAGGATGCTTATTCCTCTAATTCATGAACAGGACATATACTTACATTTATTTGTGTCTTTCTCAATATCTTTCTTCAGTGTTCTATAGTTTTGTGAGTACAGGTCTTTTACGTCCTTGGTTAAATTTATTTCTAGGTACTTTATTTATGACATTTTCCAAAAATATATGGCTCATACTTTCACATATTCTACATGTGTTTACTATAAGTAATCCTAAATCAGGGGCATCCTTCAAAGAGCACTCTGCAGAGAAGCATTCTCCTACTAGTGAACATTATTAGTCTGTAACCCTAAGGTGAGTTGTGAGCATATTTGCAAAGAAATTCAACTGGATCACCTGCTGCCTACACCCCGGAATGTTCGTCTTGGTGAAGGAAATGCTCCCAGGCCAGTTGCTGTAACCCATTCTCTCTCTGCCTGTCCTCTGACCTCAGTCAATATCTCCTTTCTACATATTTCTCAGGCATTTTAAAATTGTTTGTCACACAATATTTCTGAAAAATTGAATACTATAGAAGACTAAGCATACTGATACCCTGAAGGTCATCAGAATTTAAATCATTCAATGAGGGTAGAGATGGCCTCTGTAAAGCATATTATGTACATATCTCTTTAGGGATCTTCTTTATTCTTTTACCATCTCAGTTAACTCTTTTTGCTTCACCATTCACAGTTATTTGATATTTTCAGTATGTGTTGCTAGGCAGGCTTAATTTAGTATTTAATTTTTCTAAGGGCAAATTCACTTCCTTTCCTGGCCAGTGTCTACAGGGATCTCAATAGGGAGATCCAACTGAGTTTCCCCAAATATTCTATTACAGTGTGTCATTATCTGCATATGTTTGGTTTTCATTTACTTTTATTAATAATCCTACAAGCCTTTGTACATTTATAAAGTTGAGGCAGAGATTAAAGTATATTTTACGTTGCTTGAAATTTAAATGTCATTCCTATTTTTTCCTAACATGAACAACTTTTCCAATGTACCATATATTCCCGGGGACTGAGATGGTGACTGGAACAAATTTCAGATCTTAGGTTTGTGAGCATGAGCATATCCTGCATCTCAGAGCATAGGGCTTTACCTACATCAGAAGTCATTACGTAACACCTCCCATTCCCAAGAGGGACCACATTAACTATGCAGTGTAGATAACATAAATATCACATAGAGACAACTAGAAATTACTTTTTTGGTTTTCATTACTTGCTCTGAGTTGAGCCACTTCTAAAAAAATTGATTCAAATTTCTACTGTTTTCGTATAATTTCTTTCTAATATTTTTCTTATATCAAAGATAATTAACTAATTATACAAATTTATTGATCTGTTTGTCAAAATTCAGCCTTGAAGTTAGACTATCACAAATTATATAACTCCCTCTCTATTTTTGTTGTTTTCCTTCTAATTGTCACCTGGATTACTCTTTTCTTATTACTCAAAAGGTCTTTGCTGTGTTTACACCTTATATTGCATTGTCATGTTGCCCTGTTGCATTGACTATGATAAAAATTTTTCATTTGTAGTCTTGTGACATTTTTGCTGCTTTTCCCCATGGTATTAAATGTGAAGTGTTATAGTATAGATAGCATTTTGGTTTTTGCTGAGGTAATTTAAAACTTTAACCTGTTGCTACATAGCATCTATTACTACATTTTAATTTATATTATTAAAATTTTTGGAAAGCCAGCATTATAATTTGCATAAAGTTTTCTCTATTGAGCAATATGTAGGTCACTCTGTAATTTTTTCCTATTAGAAATAGATATGTACCCAGCAATTTCACTCCTAGATATACCCTGAAGAGAAATGAGTTTATCTGTGTACCAAAAGACATGTAAAAGATTGTTTCGTAGCAGTTTCATTTTTAACACTTAAAAATTGGAAATAAACTAAAAGTCCATTAGAAAGTGAATAAATTGTAGAATATTAATGCAACAGAATGACACAAAGAGAAGAAACATACCTACTACCTGTAACAGATCTTGCAGATCTTACAGAAATAATATAAAGTAAAGGGGGCATACACAAAAATACAAAAATATATATTACTCAAATTATGTAAAATTCTGGAATATACAAAACTGATCTGTGGTGATAGAAATGGTAACAGTGGTTACCTGGGACTGGGGGGTGCGTCTGGATGTCTCACTGCTATTGACATTGAAGACAATGGAGCCTGCTGGGTTCTGAGAAAGTCCTTTGCCTTGATCTGAGTGGTTATTACATGGGTTTATGCATAAGTAAGAATTTATTGAGCTGCACACTTAAGATTTGTAGCCTTTTTGGTGCATATATTATACCTCGTATAAAAATTAAAATAATATAATGCTGCAATAAAGACTTTTATCCATAGGCCATTTTAGCTCCTCTTTCTGGGTAATTCCCTAACCTAAGTCAGAAGGATTAAATGTTTTTGTGTTTTTTAAAAAAAAAATATTTGGGGTTAATAGGCAATTTATTGGATCTTCCAAGGCACAATCTTTTATTTATTTGAATCTTTTCAATACAGATTCTTCTTTGTTTTACAATACTTTTGAAAAAAAAACTATTCTATTAGAGGAGGCATGAGTTATTTTGTGGGGATATACACTTTTTAAAAATATTTTATTTATTTAATTTTAGAGAGAGGGGAAAGGAGGGAGAAAGAGAGAAAGAGAAACATCTACATGCAAGGGAAACATTGATCTGTTGCCCCTCGTAGGCACCCTGACTGGGGACTGAACCCGCAATCCAGGCATGTGTCCTGACCGAGATTGAAGCGGGTGACCTTTCGCTTTAGTGGATGAACACCCGTCCTACTGAGCCATACAGTCAGGTCATAGGGATATACTTTTAACAATTTTTGTCTGATAATAGGTGTCCAAGATATGGACTTCTGGCTCCTCATCTTCACCTACGTGTACTGCCATGTTTTCAAAGTGTTCCTGATGATCTCCCCTTCACTTCTAGAATGGGAAACAGAGAGAGTCAAGTAGGTATTTCTAATTACCTACAAAAGTAATTGAGTAGTACAATCACTCTTAATAGTGAGCATGAGTGGCATTTCAGATGTTCCTACTGATTTTTGACTGAAGGGTTTTAAGTTAATACAATTTCCTCTTTTTTTAAAAATAGCACCTTTGTCAGTCTTTCAAAATCCACATTGTTGTTTTAAATCTGTGCCTGATTTTCTTGAAGTACTTCCATGTCATTACCCGTTATTTGCACTAACCCCACTGATTTGATTGGCATGTTACATGGCGGCACCGACATGTGCCACGATTATCTTTTGTTATCTTTTGAAGTTTCTCTCTGCATTACCAAGGTCTTATTTTAAAGTTTTATAAATTAAGGAGGTGATGTAATTTTGGAAAAGGTGGTGGCTGGGAGTCGAAATACCTGAGTTTTGTCTCTGGCTCTACGCTGAAGTTAAGAATGAGATGGTTGATAGACACATTTTCTTCATTGCAGCAAGACATTTTAAAAGAATTGGACCAGATAGATTTCATTTTTGATCTTATTTAGGTAAACTAAATAATCTTCAAATTGAGATTAGTAGTAAAGATTATTGCAAATGAAATGATAAAACATACTGACTATAGCTACACACTTGATTTCAGCAAAGATCATGTGAAATGTTATTGATAACACATGTTCATATGAGACCCCTTTTTCCGCAGTCTTAATCTTGGCACCTGGATAGGAGTTACAGGGCTGTCAATCTCTTTCTGTAGCTGTATGGCTCTTTCCAATGCTAATGTGGATTCCATTTATCTCCTGTTTTATCTCTAACAACTTGAACATATCAATGGAAAAGAAGGGTAACAGGAGATAAAAAAACAAAACAAAACTTTGGTTTAGGAGAAAGAGAAAGATTTTTACTTTGTGTCAAAAGCAGATCTTCTAAACATAGTAATTCATCTTCCTCAGATTAAATAAACTGAGATCAAACTGTCCTGGCACTTACCCTTTTCCAGGAAAATATTTTTTACCAAAATATATTTTGGCTTTTATTCTACATATTGAAAACTAATGGAATCATTGTCCATGTGTATTGGTTCTGAATAAAATGTACAGTGCTGTGTGGAATTCATGCTCTGGATGTACAGCTGAGATGGGAAACACATTGAAAGATGACAGAATTTACTAATCTAAGTGTGCCCCCAGGGGAGTTTACAGATACTAATATTACACATTGCACACCCTATCTGCTAGCTATTGCGTAATCATAGCACTGCAATGAACACATGTCACGGACAATCACATAAGAAACTTTCTAAAGCTATACATAATAGGGCACCTACATAGTTTCCAGATGCAGAGACAAGGCAGTTTA
This sequence comes from Carollia perspicillata, assembly GCA_004027735.1. Lineage (NCBI taxonomy): Eukaryota > Metazoa > Chordata > Mammalia > Chiroptera > Phyllostomidae > Carollia > Carollia perspicillata. Next base: position 24,935 of record PVKM010002790.1, read on the forward strand.
TCAACCCAATCTGCACAGGGCTGAGCCCAGGGGAACTGAATTGAGTGCTCTCTGGCCTGGGTTATTATATGACACCCAGAGCTCTAAACTCAACAAGTCTCTTTGGGGTAGATAAAATTTTACTAGAATATTTGAGACAGCTCCACTGCCTCAGAGAAAAATGGTCTAGTGAGATGCTAATATATATTTCTTTAAGGCATTTCCTGAGATAACTACTTAGGTATTCAAGAAATATTTACTATTAAGAGTTAACATTTGTTGGCCATATACCTTACATGCCAGATACTGTTCCAAGAACTTTACATATATAATTTTAATTAATCTTTATAACATCTTTTATCAGAGAGAAACTAATTTTTACCCTTATTTTATGGATGAGAAAACTGTGCCACAAGAAAGTTAAAGGCTGATGTTAACTAAAACACTGTAAAAGCCAGTTCATTTTAATGGCTGCAAGTGTGGTTTTTGAGGCCCTATTTATTTTTAATAAAACCTCATCTCTTCTATTTATTGATTCTGTGACATTAGGCAATATATTTAAGTTCTCTTAGCATCAGCTTCCTCATTGGTAAAATGTAGGTAGTAATTATAGTTACCTCAAAGGCTAGGAGGATTATATGAATTCAGGTAAACTTATTAGAGTAGTATCTCACTCATAATGTAAGTTCAATAATTGCTAATGCTACACCGTTCTGTTTTCTGTGTTAAGAATGTTTTATGTTCAAGCACTGTACGGAAATGAGAAACTTTTTATGTCCCTCTTCCCTATTAGGCTGTTATAGGGACATAGTTTAACTCATGCTAAGTACCTAGCAAGACAGATGTTACACATAACTTCAATGGATTAATACATGAATAAGGCCTGCTGCCTCTTTTCTAAGGGTGTCATGATAATGGTGGAGGAAACAGAACTAGAATACAAAGTTGTGTGTGCAACATGGTGACAGCAGAGAGCTACTCATACCCTTTCTTGGTCCCCCTGGCACTTTTGGCAATAATAATTTTATAGTATTCATAGTAGAGTACAATGTTCCTGCTTACCGCTTTCTTTTCTCTGGGAGAGAAAAAAGTACTGAGCTCCCCTAAGCTGTTCTGTGGCAGTGCAGCAGTCATTCCATTGTCTTCTAAATGGCAGTACCTGGCTTACTGCTTGTGTGTTTGCCGAGAATTTGTGTGCGTGTACTCAGGCACAGGGGAGTGCATTTGGGGGTGTGTGGATGGATGCATATAGGTGAGGTGGAAAGGTAGCCCCCACGCTGCTATGGCAGCTGTGCTGTAGTCAAACTGAACCAGAGGCAAGACATCTGATCAAAGGGCCCTTGTCTGCTCATTATTTACTGCTTGGCCTTGTGCAGAGCACTTGGTATGAGCTGTGGATATGAAATAGAAGAACCATCATGCCTTCCGATTCCCTTCCGCATAGCTCCTAAGCAACTAGGGTTTTTAGTAGAATCTATTGTAAACAGTTGTGTGACTCTTACAAGGATTTTCCAGGACAAATCATAAACTAAATCCTTAGTTTTATATGTAGTCATATATCCTGAAATTGAAGGGAATCTAATACATATTCCCAGTAAAGCTCTAGGCTTCAGGAAGCTGTTTCTGCAGGAAAGAAAAAGAGACATAGTTGAATAAATGTTGGAGTCCTGAAGGTAGGTAATCTGTTTTTCAGATTCTCCTGGTGTGCACGAAAAACACAAGGCTTTGCACATCTCCTTTCAAAAGCAGGCAAACCATTGCAAACTTACGTTCACTTGAACTCCACCCCTGCTTCTGGTTTCTTGCAGACTGGAAGCTACAGTGCGTGCACATTGCTAAAGTAAAGGAAGAGGTCAAGGAGGCACTCAGACCTGAACTAGCGCACTACGACTCTGAAGATACCGCTACATGGGCTATGTTTTCCATCACTCACTCCTCTTTAGTGTTCAGTCTGCGTTTTTATTGTGTTTCTTTGCTACTACAGTCGGTGAAAACCTTCAGTGTGAAATCGGTGAGTTTAAAAGAGTTGTCATTTTGAAAATTGACAAACAATCCATTCAAAGGACGCAAGGCATTTTATTTTACCAATGGTAAAACTCATTTTCAGGTCTTAGATGAGAGTCTGTTTTCAAATATGCTGTCATGTAATCAACATATGTCTGTTGGAACTTAAACAAGTTTTAAATGGTACCGTTTTCTAAGACTATTTAATAAAAAATGAAGACGACGACAACAACAACAACAACAACAACAACAACAACAACCACCACCACCAGGCATATCACAGGAAGTCAGAATTCCTAACAGTGAAAAATGGTAGGGAGGGTACTAAAGGGCATGTATTCTGAGAATCAAAAAAGTGCCTTGAAGAAGAATGGGTCTATTATTCAAAAACTGGGTTACTCAATACTGAAAAAAAATTATAGTGACGGTTTATTTTTTTCTCTTAGGAGCCTAAATAGTGTTGGTAGTTGAGTGGTGAAAGCTAAACACATGGAAAATAAGAACAGTTGAATAGAAAACATAACATATGTAATCTGAGGTTACATATGATCACCCTAGGTTTTTCAGGATTCGGGTAGAGGAATTTAGCTATAAAAGCCTTCTATTATAAATACATCTGTTGTTATAATTCTTATATGACACTAGCATTTTATAAGCTCATTTACCATAGGTCGGGATTCATGTCTTCAAACGTATGATCTGTGTCTTACTCTTTTCCACATCCCTGTGGCTAGCCTAGTGACTATCTTAATAATAGATGTTCAATACATTTAAATAGAAGTCTATTTATAGAAAGAGATAATCATTTATATGTAAGGGTGCTGCATGTTTCCTGATATGTCCTTTATAGCAATCTGTTTTTTGAGCTTTAGTGTGAGAAAATCTCTGCAGAATGCATAGATCCTCCTAAACCTGGCTCTATTTTGCATAAAGCCCTCAAATGGTAGGGGTTAAGACCTCTGCTCCATTATTTATTTTTTCTCTCTCTTGCATACTTATTTTTCTTGATTTGCATCACAAAGCTATTATTCTTTTCTTCTGCTGTGGGTTAAGTTATTTTATAGATCCATTTCTCATTACATATTACTAACTTCTTAAAATCAGACACCCTATCTTCATTGTGTGTCTCTGTAGCACTTAGCACAGTGCCTTGTAGATACGAGAAAGCTTGTTAAATTGAATTACACTGATAGTGATCACCAGGTTTGGAAAACAGGATGCTTTAAAAAAGATTAAAATAACACAGGTTGTTTATCTTAAACAAAAGATCAAGTGCTATTCTAAGAGTCTACAAATCAATAAAGATTTTACATCCCCAGTGGGGGAAACGGGAGGTGGTAGTAGTAGAGTAGGGTAGTTACTGACTTTCCCAAATGTCGCTTTATGTTTGGGGGCAGAATGGCCAAGGCTATACCTTCTTTCTGTGCTTTCTGCTTATAGGAGCCAGGTATTCTTGGACAGCCATACCTCATTGGCTCTACTAGTCTCTAAATAATTTTGATTTCTACTTGTATTTATAATTGAAGAGCTATATTTTTTCAAATAGAATAATTTATTACAAATAATTGTTTTGCTTTTGCAGCCAGATTAACCTTATAAGCTAACTTGTTTACTGTATTTCACTGAAACAGATACAATATTTTATCAATCTTATCTTATTCAACAAATATTTGCTGAGCAGTATTCAGGGGTGTGCTATCAGCTGTATACCAGAAATCTAAAAATAAATAAAATATAGGACTCGTCCATGAAAGGCCAATAAATAACCTGGTAGGGGAATATGCAAGTACAAGAAAATTATATAACAACATAGTATGTGATGATGATAGGGAGATGGAACCATTAAATTCTGTGGGAGCGCACAGACAGAAAGAAATGATGTGTCTGGATGAGCATTATCTAATAGAGTTACAATGCAAACTACACATGTAATATTAAGTTTTCTAGTCCTATTAAAGAGTTAAAAGATGTGGGTGAAAATAGTTTTAATAATATATTTCATTTAACCCAATATAAAGACATTAATGAGACAGTTTCCTATCTTTTTTTTTAAACAAAGCCTTGAAATCCAGGATGCATTTTTATATTTCCAGTGCATCTCAATTTAGATTAGCTACCCTTCAAGGCCTCAATAATAACACGTGTCTAGTGGCTCTCATATTAGACAATGCAAATCTAAGAATTTAAGGAGGGGATTTTAAATAATTTGATAGTGAGTTGGATCTTGAAGGTTATAGAAGGATTCTCAGATGTAAGAAGTAGGAAGGGGCAGAACCTGATCAGCTAGCTCAGTTGGTTAGAGCCTTGTCCTGATATGCATAGGTTGTGGGTTCAATTCCCGGTCAGAGCACATATAAGAGACAACCAATGAATGCATAAACAAGTGGAATAACAAAGTGATGTTTCTGTCACTCTAAAAATCAGTAAATGAAAAAAAATCTAAAAGAAGGTATCATGGGGTATCTATGCCATGGGAACAGCATTTGCAAAATCACAGAGGAAATCCAGATGTATTGGTAGAAGTTTCACACGTGTGGGCATGACAGAGAACCCAGAAAGTAAGGTTGAGGCCAAAGCCTTTTAATTATCCTTGAAGAGTTAATAAAACTTGGTTAGGTAGCTTATTACAATACTATCAGGTCATAAAGCTAATAATATTTTGTCACTTTATGCTAACATGTATAGAGCATTTATTGCATGTCAGGTAATGTTCTAAGCACTTTCTATATATTAACTTGTTTAATCACTCCAACAACTCTATGAAGTAGGTGTCATTATTACCTACCCCATTTTATAGATGAGAAAATTGAAATACAAGACCAAACAATTCGCTCAATGGCACAGAAGTAAGTGGAACAAACAGTTTGACTCCAGAATCTACGCTTTTAACAACTGTGCTCTATAACTCACAAATCACTCCCTGTTCTATACTCTACAGACCCAGTGCTGAATTTAATGTTCCATATAGATCAGCAAGGGCTAAATGTTTAAGAGCGATCAGAGTAATAAAAAGAGCTAATGAAGCAAATTTGTTTCCCTAAAAATAAAAACTGATTGAAGACTAAATAAAATTCAAAGTTGTAAAAACAAATATGGTAAACAGTTCATTATATTTTAGGAATGTAGCATCTGCTATATAAATAGTGCCTAATGTTATTTTTATTAATAAATAAGGTAAATAAATTTGAGAAATTCATTTCACCCAGGCAGTTTCTGTCAATTCTCTGCAATATAAAAGAAAAAATATATATTTCCACTGCATATAAGAAATGCATCTAAAACATAAGCAGGAAGTAAAAGGATAAAATGTTGTATCAGGCAAACACTAACCAAAAGAAAGCTGGCATTGTTTCAGTATGAGGAAAAATGTAGACTTTAAAGCAAAAAGCATTACTAGAGAGAAAGAGGAGCATAAAATGATGTTAAACACAAACTGTCATGGCTGAAATCTTTTCTAAAAGAAGGGCTGTATTGATCCGTATGCTGGCCAGACTAAGGACTGTGTCCTGGGATGAGCAGTCTGAACCACCACCAGCAGGGCTAGCTTGGGAAAACAATATATCCACCATCCTGGGACTGATGAGTCTCATTTATGTAGTGAGCAGTGGGGAGAAAGGTGTATGTTGTTTTGAAAGAATTTGCATTGGCTTTAGATAAAGGGATGGGAGAAGGTGAAGCATGGCTAGTTCAAGTGCAGGCATACAGTAAGGAAGAAGTGTTTGCCCTTTGGACTGGTTGTGGACAACAGTCTGGAAAGTTCATGTATAAGCAAGATGAGGTGGCACCTAGTGGCTGGCTATTTGGCTATTCTCTCTAGTTAATCATGGAAATAGATACCTGCAAGTTAATTCAAAGTTTCAATATCCAGTTAGGAATGCCAGCAGTACTCTGTTGGTTTTGGCCCACAGTTGTTAACTAGTTAACCTTTCTTTTTTTCTTCTATGCTCCATCCTACTGTAATTTAATGTAGGGCACCTCAGAAATTTTTGTCAGTGATCTTTAACTAGATTTATCAGAAAGGTGCAACAATATTTCAAAAGTTTTATTTATCTACTGAGTCTCCAAATATATAAAGTAAAAACTGACAGAATTAAAAGAACAATGGAAAAATCTATAACGACTGTGGGCAAAATTAACCACCTCTCTCAGGAACTGACTGAAAAATGCAGACATGAAAGCTGTGAGAATACAGGAAATTGGCCCATCACAATTAACTCATAATTAACTTATATGGAACTCTGCACCCCCTAATTTCAGGCTACTCATTACTTTTAGTATACACAGAAATTTTGCAAAAATTGATTATATATTGGATTAGAAAGCAAGTCTCAATAAAATGCAAATAAATTTAATTGTAAGAATATATTCTCTAACCCTAGTGGAGTTATGCTAGAAGTCAATAACAAAAACTTTTTAAATCCCCATATGTGTAGAAATAAATATACTTATAAATAACACATATACCAAAGAGGAAATGACAATTTAATTTAGAAAATTATTTTGAATTGAATATGTAAAATATTCAGCATATCAAAACTTGTGGAATATAGCTAAAATGTGCATAGAGTAGACTTTATGCCAGTACATTTATATTTTAGAAAAAAACTTTTAAAATCCATAAGCTAAACATCCATCTCAAGAAACTAGAATAATAGCAAGTTAAATATAAATAAACAGTAGAGTGAAAATGAAAAGAAACATAATTAATTGTTTTCATTTTTGATGCTGTATTGTTTAAGCTATTATTGATGACCCAATTTTTCCCCTTTCACCCCCTCCGCCCAGCCCACCCCCCACTTCAGTAGTCAATGCCCTCACCATTGTCCATGTCCATGGGACTTCATGTATGTTCTTTGACTGATCCCTTCACCTTCCTTCAATCAATCCCCACCTCACCTCCCTCACAGCTGTCAGTCTAGTCCCTGGTTCCATGCCCCTGGTTCTATTTTGCTTATTAGTTTATTTTGTTCATTAGATTCTTCTTATAATTGAAGTCATATGGTATTTGTCTTTTACCAAAAAAGAAACATAATCAAATTAATGAAAATACTAAAAAGTGATTATTTAAAAAGATAAAAAAATCAACATATAACTGTCAAAAAAGTCTCCACATTAAAGCTTCCTACATAGTGGAACAGTGCTTTGATCTCCCTTATTTTCTCTGTGTTTCTTAATGGATAAGATTAATTATCAAAGTTGAACTTTCTTTGTATCATAATCATGAAGAAATAAGGCTTGAATTGAGCCATGAAAAATGATTAACACATTTTATTTTTTGTCGTTAAATAAATTATGCACGTATTTGATGTATCATATAGTGCTAAAGTATTACTGTTGTTTTGCTCTTCAAGTTTTCTTGCTGTCTCTTCCAATGGGTAGTTGTAACCTCCTGGGGGTCATCAGAATTGCAGTAAAAGTAGAGAAAAGTTTGGCTCATAGGACAACTTTATAGGCTTTATAATATTCTCTACTATTCGGTTAACTTGTGAGGTAAAAACTCAAATACAGCATAAATAGATAAAGCCATTTATCAAGTAGAAATTTCCATGATCTTTTTTTTCATTTTAGTTCTCTCCTAAAACAAAGCCAATCTATATACCATAATCAGGTATGGGAACGTTTCCAGGGAACTTTGAAGATCAAGGCTGCCAGTGTGACCATCACTTCTAATTTGGAGCTGTTTTTCCTCAGCAATTCAAAGGAATATCATATTTTCAAAGTCCTTGACATGTTGTGGTATATCTAGTTTGACTATTCATAATTAAAAACATTCTTATTAGTAATTATCAACACTTAACGTCAAGGACATGCTTAGGTCTGTGCATAGACCGTGCCCTGGTACACACGGTAGATGACACAAGCAAGTGAAATAGATTCAACATGGCAGATATGGAATGCTAAAAGAAGGCCTCCGCTATAAGAGGTAACCTTAAACAATCAGCTCTAGATGTTCTCTAATCACGAAAAGAGACTAAAAATAGTTTAAGATAAAATGAATGTCATCAGATAGCACAAATTATAGATAAGAGATTGCAGTCTGTTGGAGTCTGAAAGCATTTCTGAAGGGAAGATAAAGAAGAGGAACATAAGACAAATTAAGTGTAAAGTGACCACAAAAGGGTATTTTAATTATTTCTGGAGTATCATGATCATGCTAATCCTTAAATTTTTACAGAAGAGTGAAAGAATTGCCAAGACACATTTGACAGAAATTAACAAGATTGGGAAACTGCCTGCAAAATATCTAGATTTATTTACATATTTTAAAGGTGAACTAAACATTGTGTATTAGCAAAAGGTTGGATATATGACATATTGAATTAGAACAGAGAACAGAAGCCTGAAGCAAACTTACACATGACAAATACGAAGCAAGCTATCTCTTCGATACATGACATTAGAGCAATTGATCATGTTGAATCATACCAAAAGATATTAATTCCATGCAGATGAAAGACTTATAAATATCAAAACTATATAAATTATAGAAAATGATCTAGCAAAATTTCTTTATGATGGAAAAGTATTTTCTTAAAATATTTTTATTGTTGTTCAACTACAGTTGTCCCCTTTTTCTCCCCACCACTCTTCCCTGTACCCCATCTCCACCTCCCACACGCAATCTTACCTCCCTGTGGTCTTTGTCCATGGGTCCTTTATACATATTTCAATAAAACTCAAACAGCACGAACTATAAGTGAAAGTTTAATAACATATATTACACTAAAATAATATCTGGTAATCAAGAAACAGTGTTAATAAGGTGACAGATAGGCTAAGCCAAATTTGAAAAAGAGATTTCCAATGTGAATAATAGATGATATGATCTAGAATACATATATTTGTGCAAATAGTATACACATATACACTTACATTTCCAGTGTGTATTTTTTCTACAAATAAGTGAAGACCAACAACCTCAATGAAAATAAACCAAAATTATGAACTGGCATTCCACTGTGAGTTGTCCAGTAAATATAAATATTTTTAGCCTAATTAGAAAGTAGGGAAATCAGCAATAAACAACATTTTAAACATACCTTACTGGAAAAATTAAGTATAACTATAATTATGTGGGCAAATACATCTGGCAAAGTGAGTTTCTTATACTCTTCCAAAATAATTTGCAGAACAGTTTGCTGTCATACAGTAAGGTTGGAAGTAAGCCTTGAATAGGCTGCCATAAATCTATGAACATGGAGCTAAGAGAAATTTTTGAACATATGCACCAAAAAATAAAAAAGAAAGTCCACAATAGCCTTGATTAGAAAAAAAATAACATGGAGGAAAATATCCATTGGTGGAAGATTAGATAAAAATATTGTGGTATAATTATACAGTGGACTATGACCCAGTAGTACAAATAAATGTACTGCTGTATACACTAAAAATGATGTACCTTAGAAGCATAAAATTATATAAAATGAAGTTACTTAAAAAAGAATGTTGACAGTCAGATAAAGTGTGTAATGTATACATAGACATAATATATTAACCGTTCAGGCAAACATGCATACATCAGTACAACTATTAAAATAATCAAGTAAATGAGAAGCACATTGAAGATGGCAGTTTCTTCCCTGAAAAGGAAAGCGACTCAATTGACAAATGGTACACAGTGGCTTTCAAAACTGTTGTTAAATTTTGGTTTCTTATACTGGTTGGTAAGCTGTAGTCATACTTTACATTATGTTTTATCTATTCTTTTTATATATGACATTCATAAGACCAAGTGTTTTATTAATTGGAAGAGAACACAGAGTGGTCAGTTTGAGAGTAGGTTGCAACATTAAACAGTCATCATTCTTATCCAATATGCAAAGCAAAGAAGCAAGGTGGTACAAAGCCACCACCAGGCAACAAGTTTCCTTTATGCCAATTAGATCACACTTCATCCTCTGTGGAGATGCAATATGGAGACCAGATGCAAACCTTGGCTCATTTCCTACCTTCTTTCACATTTTTAACCAGGAACCCTCGTGCAGCTTCAAAGTTCATAATCAGATGTGGTTGCCAGATTAGAATTCTAAAGATCACAGCTTTATTTTCCATATATTTTTGATGAAGAACATAGGCAATGATACAAGAAGGAAATACATGCTATGTAAACTATTATGTAGAAAGCAGAATTGAGAAACACAGAAATGTATCAGGTTCTGGACAATACCTTTCTAAACCAGAAGTGGACTGTCTTAATCACCATTTAACTGAGGCAGAACTGAAATTTTATCTGAGCTACACACAGGAATTTTAAATTGTTCTCTATAAGTCTATACCTAAGTACATATGGCTCTTATCCCAAAACATTATTTAGTCATTTGTGCTAATCTTTTTTGTTTAAAAATAATTACTAAAATAATCTTTTTAGTTTTGAAGTTTTAGATCTTCGAAAATATAGTTTTAGAATACAGAAAAAAAGTATGAAGATAGTACAAGGAGTTCTTATATACTTCACACCTTCATTAACATTTTATAATGTTTATTCATGTATATCAGGACCCACACAATGGAGGTCACTCCAATGGCCAGGTCCCCTTCACAGATCTACACCTAAACCATCCTGCACGTGTGGGAAAACACCTGTCAGGGAAACCTAACAAAACCCCAATCACAATCCTCCAACTCAGCTGTGGCCTTATAAGAACATCCTTGACCTCCTAGCCAATCATACCCTGTTTTATGTTGCCTTCTCTAATGCTCTACAAAATTTACTCTTGCCCCATGCTCTCTGGTGAGCGTGCTCCACTGCTTGCAAGGTGCTTCACTTCTCCAATCCATGGATTGTTTTCTCTTGAATAACAGATATCATACTCATTGGTAAATTGTTTTAGTCTTGTCATTTGACAATTTTGGCCATGAGACGGGATCTGAAAACAGCGGCTGAAGATTGCGGGATGGCTCTGCGATGTAGGTGAAGGCGTGTACAGAGCCCTTTGGTTTGCTGTCTCTTTGGCCGCTCTCTCAGGTAAGCTTCTCTTGGATTGAGCTTCCCTTGTTTTTTATTCTGAGCCCTTTGAGTTTGTTTGTCTTAATACTTTTGGGTGGAAAACTGGGGTGTGAGAGAGAGTAAATTTTTTGTGGTAAGACTTAGTAGACCACAACATTGGAGTTGTGGCTGACCTCATCTGCAAGGGAAGCCCGCACCAGCAGAGGTCCTGACAGGTCTCAGGAGCTGTGCACAGGCAGCCAGAAGCAGTAACTCTGGTTGAATTAGGGATGATTATTTCAACAGGTCACCTTCAATCTAGAAAAATCAAGAGGGCAGCCATTGGGGGACTCACAAAAGCCTAAGGTAAATCCATAGCATAAATGGCTGGGGAACTTGGGGAAATAAGAAATTTGAACTTCTGTTTTTTTGACAAAAAACAAAAAAACAATGGCACATCAAAATTTAAATAGGCACAAATCAGATTATTAAAAGCCACATGAAAGAATATTTTTTTGTGAAAGGAATAATGGATCTCTTGCTAATAGGGATCTCAGAAGCCAAAGCTTTTAAATTGGTGGTCACGGGTCAAGCACTTAAAAGTTGTTAGCTTGCCACCTAATTCTAAGACTCCTGTGCTAGGATAAGTTGGTTACAGAATAAGTTAGATTGACACTAGGTCACCCACTAACCTCAAGAAAATTTCCGTGTCTTGAGGTACACAACACCACGAAATCCCCAACCCAGTGGCATATCCCTGTTAGGTATTAATTTGGTTCTGAGAGACTCAAGACTTAGCTAAAAAAATGAGGTACTCGGGTTTCAAGCAATTGGGTGTGCTACCTTCCAACACATCTTATTTTATGTCTAAGAACTCTGGTCCAGGACACTATAAATATCTACAAAATGGTAAAATCTCACTAAGACAACCTAGAATTATGATGACCACTGTGGGAAACATTTCAATTAGATAAGAGTTCATTTAAGAAGCAGCCTTGAAAGTAAGGGTTCCCAAATCAAACTGGATGAGATAACTGTTTTAATTGCATGCAGAAGCTTCTAAAACTCTTCAAGATTCCAAAAGGTAAATGAAATATTAAAGGCAGAAAACACACCCAAACAAAAGGCTGTGAGACTGACATGACTCCTACCATTCCCCTGTACCCTCCTTCACCAGAATGCTCAATCTACTACTAATCCCCTGTCTGAGTCGCTATTCTGTTCTGCAAAGACTACAAGGCCATAAACAAAAGTCAAATTCTTCACACCAACTTGAACTCCTCTTACCTACTCTCAGAGAAGGGCCCCCATATGGCCCCTCCCATGATTGATGGGACTCCGAGGAGTTCTCTAGTAAAATGCTGACAGTTAGTCCTTTAAACAGCCAAGGGGAAACACGAAGTAAAATTAATGGAAAACCTTGCCAAATTCTGGAAGGTACTAGAGCTGCACTCTCTACTTAAAACCCCACTTACTCTGGAGCCTGCTGATGGAATCCTGGGGAAATTGGCAGAAACCAGCAAAAGGTGTGAGTTCTTACCAAAGTCAGTTCTCTCACCTGTCAGCTCTCTCAGCAGACGTAGCACTCCTGGATCGCTGTAGCGCACAGTTGAGGGAGAAAGGTAAAATTTTACATTGCCCTTTCCTTTCCTTGTTCAGACTTTTGTGTATTTGGTTTTGGGGTACTCACTGTTTGTCAATCCTTTATCACCTTCTTGTTTTCCCATGCTGTGCCCTGAAAACTTGACTCAGTGACCATCAGGTCAGGGGCCCCGCAAATGTGGCCAGATAAAAGTGAAATGTGAGTTACATCCTATTTGTAGCTAGATGTGGCCAGAAAGAAGTGTGGGTTGTATTCCACTTGAATGGGTCCTACAGACTTTTGCCAGTCTCAGGTAAATTGTCAGTTTTTCTTTTGATTCTCTCTGGGAGTGGCTATGAATCTTGAGGAGGTAGAATGTTTTCCACCCTTCGTAGGTATCCTTGGGTTCATGGGGTTGTTCAATAATGCCAGAATTATTTACTATTTGTCTTGGCAGGAACTTCACATGATATTTGAAAGGAATTTTTTTTTAAGTAACTAGAGGGTCAGGAGTTGGAAGCTGATGCTCAGAGCCTCATAAGAACTTTTTTGGGGGTCTTTTCCCTTAAGCTAAATAAAATTACAAACCCAGAAGGGAAGAAAAACATTCCAAACACTGACAACTATAAATCTAAAACACAGGAATATTGATTTCTGTCTTAGCTGAAGACTTTCCTGATATAAAAAAGCAAATTGAAGATACTATAGTTGGATGAGTGGGTCAGCCTTTTAATGTCATTCAGGCTGCAACCTAGTTTTTTAGGAATTAAAAACTGTCATTTTCTTATAAATTAAGTCTTTATAAGAACAGAAATGCAGCTCTAGATGCAATTCAAAGTCCACATATCCATTTTAACATATCCATATCCATATATCCATTTTACTTGTCTCAAAAGGCTTGCAGGTGTTGTAATGTTCTGAATTTAAGAAACAAAAATCCTTCTTGGAGGAACTTACATTCTTTCCCTGTGCCTTTAAAATGTAAATGTTCTATGAGAGCTTCTCTAGGAAATTTTATCTAGGTCATCTTGGTTTATAATCCAATATTACTTTTTTATGATTACGTTATTGAAATTGTTCCAATCGTGGTGATTGGGAGCTCTTTCAGTTGTCTCTTATACACCTGTGACAACCTGTCACTGAGTTTTTATGGAGCACATCCTTTCTTTCTGGAGCTATAAGAAACTCCAGGCTCATCTTATATATTTCCTGTCCTAGTCATAAGACCATCCATTAATCTAAAGAGCCCTGGTTCCTTTTATTGGAGAATATTAGAAATCAATATATGGGCACAGGTATGCTCCTTACTACTAAGGCTAACCTCTAGCCCTCTGAACTAACAGAGCAAGGGGATAAGGTAGTTTTACTAATCTCTGTGTGTGTGTGCATTTCTACATGTAATCATCCCTATTATATAAAGATGAGCATGGATTTATCCAGATGTCTCCAAGTCTAATCCAGTACCATATGGAACATTCAAGCAACCTTGCCTGTCTGTAACCTGCCTTTAAAATAGTGATAAACATGGCTTCTACCATCCATCAACACTTTCCTAACTATTCAATTTCATTATAAATGTCCAGCAGTATCAGAATCGTTACCCGTATCCATGGGAAACAAGTTTATTGACTCAATTGCAGTGCTTACATCTGTTTGTTTCGCCTTTAGTCTTCACTTTGGCTCTACTGTTTGCCAACATTGCTTAGATCAACACCTTATTCATCATCTCATTTGGTGAGACTGTAAAACAGCTAGATTGAGTTTGTCATTGTCTGCTTTCTATCCTGACACCCTGTGTCCAGAAAAATTGTTTTTCCATTTGTGTACACTAAGATTCACTCTTTGTGATGCAAAATTCTATGGCTCTGACAAATGTGTAGAATCAGTATTCATAATACAGTAACAGACACAGTATTTTCTGTGCCCCCCAAAATTCCACTGTCCTTCACCTATTGAACCTGTCTCAGTCCTTGTCTCTATTGTTTTACCTTTCCGAGAATGTACAGTTGGACTCTTATTAGAAGGTAACCTTTCCACACTGGCTTCTTTCCCTTAGCTATATGCATCCAAGATTTATCCATGTCTTTTGTGGTTTTCTATAGTTCACATTTTTTAATCCTTGTATAATTTTCCCATGACATGGATGAATCATATTTGTTTATCAATGTACCTATTAATGGGCATTTTGGTTGCTTGAGTTCTGATGATTATGAATAAAAATGCTATAAACATGCAGGTTTTATGTAGGAATTCTTTATAAAATTCAAGAAGCTTCACTCTCTGTAATTTACTGAAAGTAGTAATGAATGAGTAGTATTGGATTATCTCAAATGCCTTTTCTGAATCAATTGATATAACCATCTGATTTCTTTTTAGCTTATTAATTTGGTGGGTTATAATTGAATTTTATGTTAAATCACTTTGTCTCACTGAAAGTAGTTATTTACTTGTTTTCAACATTATTGATTTATCCTGAAATTTTTATTTCTTCTCATTCTGTTTTATTTGGGCTTCTTAAATTCCACTTTTTAAAAATCAGTTTCCTAAGGTAGAAGCTTAGATTATTGATTTTAGATCTTTCTTCTTTCCTACTATGTACATGTAATGTCATAAAATTTCTTTAAAGACTGATCTCAGTATATCTCACAAATGTGAATGTTTTTCATTTTCATTAGGCAAAAAATATTTTTAAATTTCTCTTGAGATCTCTTTGACCATGGCTTATTACAAAGTGTATTTTGTACTTTCCAATATTTAACTATTTTCTAGCCATAGTTCTATTACTAATTTCTGCTTTAATTCCATTGTGGTATGAAAATACTTTGTATGATTTCTCTTGTTTTAAATTTGTTAATATGTGTTTTAAGAACCAGAATTGGTGTCCATTTTGGTGAGTGGTTTGTGTGAGCTAGAGAATTATATATATTATGCTGTTAATGGATGGATTATTTTCTAAGTGCCTATTAGATCAAAATTTTAATACTGCTATTCAGGTGAACTGTACACATTCTGATTTCTGCCTGCTTAACCTCTTATAGTTGACCCTTGAACCATGTGGGGATTAGGAGCACCAATCCCTCATGAAATCAAAAACAATATACAAGAGCTATGGTTGGCCCTCAACATACACATATTACCAACCAAGGATCAAAAATACAGTTGACCCTGAACAGCATGGGTTTAAACTGCAGGGTTTCACTTATGTGAAGCTTATCAGAGGACCCCTACAGTTCAAACCCATGCTGTTCAAGGGTCAACTGTAATTACTAACAGAATAATGTTGAAATATACTATAATAGGTAATTTTTTAATTTCTCCTTTCAGTTGTATCAATTATTTTCCTCATGTACTTTGATGCTCTACAATTATGTGAATAATCATTTAGACATTTTATGTCTTCTTAAGAATTGATCTTTTAACCATTATATAATACCACTCTTTATTCTTGATATTTTTTCTTGTTCTGAAGGCTTTTTTTTAAAAGGAAAATTCATGTGTGTTTGTATATATATACATATGTATATATTCTCCAGCTTTCTTAGTTACTTAGTTTCTCAATTACTTTTAGTATAGTATATCTTTCTCCATGTCTTTATTTTAACCCATCAGAGATTTTATATTTAAAGTGGTTTTTAGTAACCAATAATCAATTTATTAAAATAGTGATCAAAACCTATTCAATAGTGACTTCAACCTTTCCTCTTGGCTTAGTAGTGATGGAAGTAATCTGTTTAACAATCCTAGAAGGACTGTACAAGAGACACTTATGAATTCTCATGTGGAAAATGATTCTCCTAAGTTTTAGAACTTCAGTACAAGTAGTTTTTGTAGGGATTCTCAGGATTTTGGGAGACATCTAAACTCGCCCTTCACTTTGAGGTTCCTTTCCTTTCTGCTGCTAATCAAGTCAGCACAAAATTTCTCCTGGGCATGTTCTACTGGGTAATAGAAACTGAGGTAAATAGGACTTTGGTTGAAGATTTTTAAAAACCTGGGTAGGAATTTGGCTGTGTGGCATTTTCACTTAGCTGTAGGCAGCAAAGGGCACAACATTTTCTTTTGTCCTTGCTCTTGTTTTCCTTGTAACTTTGATCAGTCCCAACTATTCCTTCCGAGAGAGAGAGTCTGTCTTGAAGCTCTTTCAGCTATAATTTGCTGGTGCGATGGTAATGTGATGGGGAGGGAAGCATTATATACTGTTATGATTAAAAATTCATGTTTTAGTGGATCTTTATTCCCAGGCTGTGATCTTCACAAGTGTTTCTTAGCTTTGTTTTGTTTTTTTTTTTCTGCAAAGGTGAAACAGGAAAGATAGAGGAGGCTGAAGTAAGAGAAATGCCCATCCACAAATGGGATAGGGTCTGAGAAAGTCTTTACCCCTGGAAAGTAGAACTTTATTATGGAGAACTCCATGGTATATTTCACAGTGCTTTCTTTTATCCTTCTGTTGTTAACATCACAGGGAACCTTTCTTGGTTCATTATACGAAGCTGGTGGGTTCCTGGAGGTAAAATTTACCAAAGTGTGAGGTCACCCTACAACCCCCATCAGTTTGTCACTCTCTAGATTTTCCAGCTCAGCCTCTATGATCTCCTCACAATTACCTTTTAGTGGTTTCTTCCAGTCCGTACCTCCAGCAGTGTCTCCTCCAGCTGCCACAATCTTGGCTATGAATCTCTAGATTTATTTAGTTCTCCATATTTTGGGGTGTTGTTTTGCTTTGCCATCTCAGTTCTTTTGTTGATTTTCATTTTTTTTAGCTTTTATTACACATAGTGGGGTTGATGACTTCTAAGCTTTGAACATGTTAGAGCTAAAACCAGTTGTTTATAGAGAATTATGGTTAGATATCTGAACCAGAGACATGACATGTAAGTTTTGATGTTCAAATTTTTATGCTTAATCATTATTTCTTTAAATTTTAATAAACCTTATCTGAAGTCAGGCCTCTGGGGTATATCAGGTCAATTGTGGACATGGTCCTACTACTGTTGGACTTATGATTCCTGTGGAAAAGATATTTAGTTAAAATAAATTGTTTTGACTATTATTTGACTATTTTACATTAAGCACATATCAGAAGGACTTGTGTTTTATAGAGACTCTTTCTAGAGATAGTGACAATTTTGTTCATACCTGACAATTGAGAAGGAATTTTCTGGCAAAGAGGATAGTAAAGAGTTTTACAGAGTAGGGGATATCATTGTATTGGGTTGGGCAGAAAGTTTTGTTTTTGTTTTTTCCCATAAGATGGTTCTAGTAGCACTTCGTTGTCTTTAACTTCATTTGAAATAATTTTGTTAGATTGTATTGTGACAGCTGTCATATCAGTGTGCCTCAGAAAGCTTATCAAAATTGGTAAATTGTTGTGTAGCCATTTTAATATTGAAGATGGAAGAAAATAAGCAACAGTTAGAGCATATTATGCTTTATTATTTCAAGAAAGTTAAAAATGCAACTAAAATACAAAAAAAATTGTGCAGTATGGAGAAGGTGCTGTGACTGATTGAACTTGTTAAATGTGGTTTGTGAAGTTCTGTGCTAGAGATTTATTGCTGGATAATGTTCCACTTTTGGGTAGACCAGTTAAAGTTGTTAGTGATCAAACTGAGACATTAATTGAGATCAGTCAATGTTATATCATGTGGGAGATAGTTGACATATTCAAAAGATCCAAATCAATAAAGTTATTGGTAAAAATGAAAAATGTGTCTTTTATTTTCAACAAACTTTTTGGCCAACCTAATATTATAAAGCCTGTAGCCGAGAGTGGGTATGATGCTGGTATGGCTATAGTCCACAGAAATGTGGCTGGAAAAGAGGGAAAAGCAAATAGGTGGTACCCATGTAAATTGTGGTAATAAGAATTTTGTGTGTCTTGGTGTGCTATCACCTTTCATATACATCAGTAGATAAAGTTTTATTAGGACCAGATACATGACTGGGTGGCCATCCATACCAGACAGATTTCTTATTTGTGAGTTTAGAAGAATTTTTATTTCAGATGTATAAAAATATCTTATCTTTAAAATTATAATCTTACATAACCAATGGCTTTTTGTCTTCTTGATCAAATTAAATAATGGTCGAGATAGTATTTTTTAAAATGCTTGCATATACAATTAGACTATTATTTTTTAATATTTCTCATGGTTGTGCCAGTCATTTGTTATTTCCCTCACAGGTGTGATAAGGTGGTGTGGTCGGAACTAAGGAGAGGGAGGAGATGCAGACTGCCAGTAGCCCACCACTTCAAGAAGTCGGTCCATGCTATCATGACTTTATATTCTGACCTGGCCGTCCTCAGGTGGTCATTGTACACATATTCCCCAAATGAATGTGCGTTGTCTTGCAATTAGATCTCAAGATCCCTGAAAGTTTAGGAACATTTAGTCAGATGTCAGTTTATTAAGAAACAAGAGTCAACAGGATGTGCTAATAAACTTAGTGTAGATTATAGGAGACAAGAGAGGGATTGGTAAATGATCATGCCATTTACTAAAATTTCAAACACAGGACAAGGGGAATTTAGTTTTAGGCATGTTGAGTTTGACATGTCTTTAGAAACCAAATAGAAATGTCATGTAAATATTTTTCCTATTCTAGTCTAAAGTGCAGGGGAGAAGTCAGGACAGGAGATTTACATTTGGTAGTCATCTAACTAAAGATGATTTTTAACACCAGAAGAATTGAATGAGATCATCTGGAAAGAAAATAGCGATAAGAAGCTGACCAGGTTCAAATACTAAACTCTGGGGGATGCCAATACTTAGAGACCAGGACAGGCTACATTTTCTAAAAAAGATACTAAGAAAACTTGCCAGCCAGGTGGGAAAACAACAAGAGTAGGAAATATGGAGTCTCTTGAAGGCAAATCGAGTAAACATTTTAAGAAAGAAAGGATAATCAATGGTCAAATACAAAAATGTGAAGTGATCTTACAGAGATCACATTCAGTGAGATAAGGTCAAAACTTAATTTGACTGAATATAAAGAGAAGGTAGTAGGAGAGAAAGTAGAACTTTCATGTTCAAATGCTAAAAGTAATGATGGTAAGATGTGAAGGTGCATTGTAAAAATATATATAGAATTATAGAATTATATGTAAGTATACCCATGTATCCAAATATGTACTATATCTAACGTGTTTGTATAAAACAGGTATATACATATAGATTATATATGAAATTATATATATGAGAAGCTATATATATAGATAGATAGATGATATACAATATTATGTTGGCAACACATACCATACTTAGAAGAAGTATGTATGACATCTTTACGGGAAAATAAACTTAAAATATTTTGATGGAATGTAGCATTGTATGACTGGCCTTTAACAATGTTTTCATCTTTAATGTCATAAACCTCTTGTATCAGAAAGCATGTGCATGCAATTTCTCACCATTTTTCACACACTGAGGTATAGGAGAGGAAAAATTGTTGATGAGCTCATGTCCTACCTGGGGGGTTTGGATTCATGATGTAAGATCACAGTTAAGTTACACCAACCAAAGGAAAGGCTCAGCATTTCATCTAGACATTAAAATGATCAAAAAACCAAGAAGTAAATCTTAAACTCTGCATGAATAGTGAGATAGTTTACAAACCTGAAGTAAATAGAAAACAGCTCTGTAAATATTTTCTGTATCTTTCCATTTTTTCTTTTACATGATTTTTAATTTGTAAAAATTAGAAATTTTGAATACATGTATGTAGGGTAAGTGGAGGCAATCTGGCTTCCTCACCCAGGTGTCTGAGTAGCTAAGGGAAGCAGTGTTCCCATAGCCTTGGAGGGGCCTGATAACTAGTGTTCTCACAGCCTTGAGACTGGGTCTGATAAACTGTTCCCATAACATTAAGTGGGCTCGCATGTGCAGAATTATGTTATGATGTGTAATGTTCTGGCAGTTTTCCAGCTTTGTTCCCCTCTAGTACTCAAGCAGGTAGGGACTCCCTGCTGGGGCGATGATGATGAGAGACACACAAGAGGACAGAGGCCACGATGGGTGCCATGCTGGGGAGCAGGGGCCACGACATGAAACATGCAGATAGACACGCAGCTTGCAGCATGCATGGCTTGCCTACCCGTGAACAAAGGCAGGCCAGACATTCCGATGGCTCCGTGAACATTTTTCCATCTGCGCAAATATCATGGACCTGCCTGGCCTTGAAGGGTGGCAACACAATATACTTAAGAAATTACATTGGATAACTTCTATTCTAGGTTAAGTCTTCAAAAAGAACTCCACATTTTTTTGTCTCTTAAAAAATTTCCACCAGCTTCCAATTTAGTAGAGCAAGTAGAGTACTTCTATTGATTAGGAAGTCATTGATTGACAAAATCTTGTGAGGTTTGTTTTTCATTTGTAATGAAACAATATCATAGACTTCTTCTTTATTTATACTGACAATCCCTAACTTATTACCAACCTTACCTGACCCATCGTTAACAATAGTTATTCTTGTTTACATCATGTATAGATTATGTTTCCTCACAGCTGGGATATTGTATGATTTCCCCAGAGATGTTACAATGGTTTTTAGAGTGTAAGCCATTTCTTTCATAAAAAATTAGGCCTCACAACTGCAGTAACTCAGGCCAATATGCTGTACCTTCAGTGAAAGATCTATAGTAATACATGTGAAATGAATTGAAGTGATAGATCAACTCTTATAGCTGATTATTCCCGGGGATTTGGTTTGTGAAACTTTGTTATTCATGTCTAGTTTCAGAGTCTTAAAACTTAGCTCTTCCATCCTATTTTGAGGGCCCAGTGGTGTAGTACTTTACAATTTTCAAATGACTTCCGTGTACCTTGAATCATTTGTAATATACATGTTAGAAAGAAAGATACATAAATTGGTTTAGACTCCAATACCCTAGTTCATAACCCTATGATTGTGAAACAGAACTCAGAAATCTATTGGGAATTATTCTTACATATCATATAGAAATAAATATTTGGGTGTTTCTGATATTGATATAAGGGAAAACAGTTCACATACTGAATATTTATAGTTTTAACAAGGTGAACATTTTAGATATGAGGAAAAAGTTTACCCTCATTGTGGGTACATCTCTTAATTTTTTTACATGTTGCTCTAGCTATATTCTTGTCACTTGAAGTTCATTGTTTGATAAAGTTAACTATCTCAAGAGGATAATTTTTAAAAATCTATATCTTAGAATCATGTGCAAGCCAATATTTGTGTGTGTGTGTGTGTGTGTGTAATAGGAAAAATAAAGCATTTCCTGAGATTTTTCTGCTAGATTATGAATAACGATAGGTGATACATATATTTGTTGTTGAATGTTGTAAGTGCTAGATACTGAATCAGGCTCTAGAAACACAACATTGACTAATTCTGAGTCTTGTAGTTACAGTATTGAGCATCCATCTAGTGGAGAAAGCAAACTCATAAGTTATTAATCATACAGCATTAAGGATACCTTTGAAGAGCCTTGAGGAAAGTGCTAATGAAACCAAGAGAGGGGAGAAGTGGAGGCTGCACGGGGGCCTTTGGAAAGACTTCCCAGATAGGGTGATACTTGGATTAGAGCTCTCCCGCCCTCCCCGCCCCTATGAATTTCCTCAGAAAATCAGTGATTTCATACTTGAAGAATATGAAATGCCAAAATTCACATTGTAATATCCCTTTATTTTGGTACTCTAAAAGGATGTTCACTATTTGGGAGCATTGCCAAAAGGCAAATGACTAGAGCTCCCTTGGAAAATTTATGGATACTCTGGAGTCACGTTTTTAAGGCTTTTAATCTTGCCCACTTCTTTTTTCCACCTTGACAATTTCTATTGTTTAGGAAACTATTTTAAGGTACAAAATTGCATTTACTCATGGCTACTTAGTCACTAAGCTCTTAGGACATACTTTTCTAATTTACTTTCTATTATTAGCTGGGCCAGTCACAGTGCAGGCATTTTTAGAACAACCTGGAATAGAATTTGTCCCACGAACCATTACTCTTTTGAATGAACAGTATCTGATTAAAACAATGTATTTTCTTTGAAAGTCCCATCATCATAGTAGTAGCATAGCACTAATGGTAAGATTCCAGTTTTAAAATTTGTTTGTGTGAATTCTACTTCAATCACCAGTGAATAGAAAGAACAGAACTGATGTTCATTTCTTGTTATAAAATTAATAACGATAAAAATATACCCGAGGAGGACTTAAAAGCAACCAAAAAATAAATGAACAAAAACAAGCAACAACAGCAGTTAGCTTTAAGCACTTGATACCTCTTGTAAGGAGATAGAAATGATTATACTTGGAATGACCTATGCTGGCCATCTGAACGCCCACAGTGGCATGGCCCTCCTGCAGCAAGACGAATTTCATGGTGTCAGGAGAGTAATTGTTTCTTCTGAGTCTCGTGGCTTCCAGTACCCAAATGGAAATGTAGCGGGGGAAAAAGGGGTGAATACAGGAGCTAAAATCCAATTATTAATTTCAAACTGTGAAATTTCTATAAACTTCTCTTCACTGATTTTATAAAGGTTCACAATTTTCCTATGTGGGACTAGTAATTTTGCTCTGCTCACCTAATTTAAACAGTGCCATTTGACATTTTGAGGTTATCTAATAATGGAGTCAGCCAGGCAATCAGCCTTAGTATTATGTGTTTCATGAGCAAAAGGGGGAAATAATCTTAAAAGACAGGCTGACTTGGTTTAATTTCACTGGATATTAGCATTTTTCAAAAGGAAAGCAGCATTAGTGATGGAAAGTAGGTTAAAACATTGCTGGTGTGCTAATAAGGAAAAGTATATTTTTTTCCTACAAAATGGCTATGCTATTGAATGAAACTTCAACACATGCAAAGGAGCAAAATTCCTTTTCTTTATGAGCCTCTTGATTTCTGAGTATTAGATTCATTAGGGGATGAGAGAAGAATAAAAATATTATGAATATTAAAATGACTGATTGGTAAAAGAGTAAATAGCAGCAGGATTAAAAGGAGGCACAAAGGAGGTGGTATTCTTATTCTCTTTGGGGAGGGAAAAGGGAGGCGAGGAAGTGAGTCTCAGCGCAGTTTAAATGGGTAATAGGGCATGTTCAGAAGTGCCGTGCAGTGGCATTTAATGAAATTCTAAACTCTGCCTTCTCTCATTAAGTTGATTCATGGAGTCAGTAACAGAGGAATAACTGGCATGTTCAGCCTGCTGTGAAAATGACCACATGTCCCATATCCTTCAGTTTAACCTCTTAAGAAAAGGACCTAGAAAATGCAGACTCTTACAAGTCCTCCTCACCTCCTTTTATGCCGTTATTGCTCAGTGCAGGTTAGCTCATCACCTGTTTGCTACCTCATTAGCAATATGTATTACATAAGTGTATTGTATGTGTTACATATGTATTACATAAGTGAAGACATTCCTTCTAAAAAGGTAAAAATTCTCCTATGACTTCCTTTATTGTGTGTTTTTCATAGACTCAAAACTGAACATAGGTTCACAAGAACAGATGGGACACCAGCTTTTCTTTGGTGAAGTTGGCAGAGTGGTGGTAAATTAGTGGCAGAAGAAATGTTATAAACTGAGATTTTTATCTAACATAAATTATAGCTTGAATAATACCCAAAAAGGAGATTTAATGAAGCTAACATTTAGCCTCTGTCATTATGTGTTTTTAAAATTTATCGCCTTTATGTGTAAACTTAGCTATTTGCAGCTAACGACAGCTAAGGGAGACCATCCTCAGGGAATTACAAGGTCTTTTCCATGAAGTAACCAAGAATCCTAATCTCAATTTTTCTCCTGGCCTCAGAAAGAGATGAAATACCTTTTCAGTTGACTGATGCATTTCCCTTTTTAAGGGCTGCACGAGCTCTCTGAGCAAGAAAATGTAATGACCAAGGTCCCTGTCTAAAATAATATGGGAATTTATTAGATTGAACAGAAAAGATTTTCCTTTCTTCCAATGAGCTGTTCTTATTTCCTATGGCATTTCTTCCCAGAAATAAACCTCTGCATAGCTTTTCTTGATATCTTTAAAACATTTTGAGGGGAAGGAACATGCTTTTGACCTAATTCATAAACAGCAGAATTTTTAGGGTATCTCTTATGTTTTCTTTTAAATAAGGGATTTGGAAGTGTATTAATGGGAGGAGTATACCAGACTAAACATGGTAGAGATGCAGATTTGTCTGAAGTTGCTCTCTGGAAGTGATCCAAACAGTAAGAAAGGGCACAAAGCAAACGAAGCTGCCTTTCGGCAGGGATACTCCCACTCACATGGATTTCCCATGTTGGTATGATGGAGGGAGGCAAGCTAGAGTCCAGGAGGACATCCTAAGGTGGATAGATTGCAGAAAGGTTATCCTAACTCAAACAAAACCTTTATTAGATATTTATGCCTGTGTTACCCCAAACTTTAGCAGCTTAAACAAAAAATTTTGTATCTCGCAGTTTCTGCAGATATGAAATTTGGAGTAGATTCGTTTGGTGGTTTGGGCTGGGTATTGCTGATGAAATCAGTCAAGATGCCAGTTAGGGATGCAGTCATCTGAAGGCTTGAGTGGGGCTGGAGGATCTAATTTCAAAGTGTTTCTCGTGCACAACTGGCACGTTAATGCTGGTTGTTTTCAGGATGCCCAGTTCTTTGCCAGAAGTATGTTTCCAAAGTATTACTTCAGGATCCTGTTGGCGCGGCAGTTGGCTCCCTCGGAGCAAGTGACCTATGAAGAGAGCTGGGCAGATGTGACAATGTCTGAGTCTTATTTTTGAAGTTGAGGGCTAATCAGACTTTTTGATTAAGAATTGGGGGTTGCTTATTGGTGTGGCTAAGAGTAAATCTCTGCCATGGTGAACAAACAGAAGAGAAAATTCAACTTTCTGCAAACAATTCAGCTTGTGTCTACTAAGACTTACTTTCTTTCCTATGTTAGCTACCATATAAACCCCTGCCTCCATATTATCTACTCAAGGGAAAGTCAGTGGCACTGATAATCCAAAATCCATTAAAAATGCATTATATATTGTGGGTAGGGCAGGGAGTAATTGCCATTTTAATTATGTCTGGTCAAATTGCAATTAGTTGGTGTTCCCTGAGAATACACCTGTTAAAAAAGATGGTTCAAATGAAGCAATCAGGACGTGGGAATATAGAGTGAATTTTCAAAAATTTTTAAGGAGAGCTACAAAGAGTTAATTCTCAGATAGTAGTCAAGATTAAATCATGTCTACCTGTGATTAAGTTGTAGGTAAAATTTTAATATATTGCGTGTGGTTTTAGCTCTTTATGCTTTTTATGTAATGTTGATAATTTAATTTCCACAGAGGTTAACTTTGAGTCATATTACTGGAATATGAGAAAATGAATAAACTGATAAATTGGATTAGAGAAGGGAGATAAAATGAAAGGCAAAATATGAGAAAAGATTTTGGAGTTAAAGCCTCTGGAGGGATGAAGGAAGCTGAGGGAACGCTGAGATGCCCTTTAGAATTACACTCACTTCTGTTAGGAGTCAGTGAGCTGAGCCTTGCACTGGGGGATCTGCCCATCCGTGCTTTGTTTCATATGTACTTCCAGGAAGCCATTAGGGTCTCTGAGCTATAAACCCAAAAAACCATTTTGCATTTGAGTGGAGGCTCATTCATTAAGTTCACTCATTTCACCAATATTTATGGGACATTTCAGTGTGTCAGGTGGCTGTTACTATTTTGGGACCCTCACAATCATAATAACTACAACAGAGTAAAACCAATTTATACAATCAATTCGCTCATTCTAAAAGTGAAAATAAGAGATGACAAGTAAATTATACATTGCCAGTCATTACTAATTAAGACATATACTCTATAAATGTTTTGTTTTATAACAAGTATGTCTTCATTTCAGTTTTATGGAAATGCAATGTACAATATTTATGAGGCTTTTACATTAACGCTCACGATCTTGTTCTTCCAATTCTGTTTTTCCTGTGAGCTCTCCAGTTATCCCCACAGAGGTTTACAGGAGCCAGTTACAGGCTGCGCAAGAGCACTCCTGAGCAATGATGCCTCTACAGAGATATTTTTCCTTCTTCTAGTACTTCATCAAGATTTTTATTTTTTATGTATACAAATTAATTTTTATTGTATTGTTTTCCATTACCATTTATCCATCCCGCTCACACCACCCTCCCCATATTTCTTAATATTGGCACATATCTTCCTGAAATCTAAGGTCAAAATACTACATACACGCTACACAGCCGAGCTAAGGAAATCCTTCTCAGTTCATTGGCAATGCATCTACAAAGATTTCAGCATTATCTTGAAAAATTAGAAACAGCTGTTCACAAACTAGGTGAGGAAGTGAAGGTTAGTGCTGAAACATCTATTAGTTTCTCTGGAAATCAAATTTCTCTTTTTTTGTCCCTAATGATCTTCAAAATGAAAGAGAAATCTCCAGTTTTAAAATTAAATCTTTCTCCTTTTCATTCATTGCAAATGCTCACTTGTGGTGGAGTGACTTACAAGTCTTCTTGAGACTGTATTTATTCTTGCTGTGTGAATTTTTATAATATGGCAACAATAGTTGGTTTTATCAATTTCAGTAATCTATTTGCTACATTTTCTTGGGTAAGTGTAATCAAGAAAGTATCTTGGACATTGAATTTCTTTAAAACCATTTAAATGAAGAAAAAATTTAATGATTTAAAGTACCCTAAGCTATTTTTTAAAATTGTTTTTTTCCCTAAGGTCAAATGCTTAAATACCAATTGTTACATGCCTGGCTGGTATATAATTTGTCTTAAAATCTACGGAAAAGAGAAAATTGAATCCTTATTTAGAGAAAAAGAATTAAACTCATGGAAGTTATAAAATTTTATAAAGTTTTATACTTATTTCTAAGCATATTGTATATTATGTAGGAAATTGATGAGAGAACTAACAAGTAGGACCTAATTTTAAATTTATGAACCATTTTAGTGTATTCTAAATTAATATCTAATTTCTTAAAAGACTAATGCACTACTGATTTGGGGGGAAAATGAAAAGACAGCTATAGGAAGTCACCCTTTCTCTTTTCCAGATGAATTGTACCTGATGATAAATGAGTATATTCTGTGTGGAAAATTATTAGACTATCTCTTGAAATTTCCCAGCATAGAGAACAAAAATAATATGAACTGACAGATGCGAGGCAAAATTTAGTCATCCTAAAATTGGTGATGGTATTTCAGATATGGTATAGTTTGAAGTAAATCATGCCTAAATATCACAGATCAAATATGCACACAATGGGGTTCATGGATATGTTTATTTTTCTGTTTCTATGTCATAAATATAATAAAATTAAGGTAGACTGGAAATCAAGCCACCTCTCTGATGGTCATATTTTGCTGAAAATTGCTAGTTTTTTTTTTAATAAGCAATTTGAAGTGTAAGTTTATCTTTGTTTTGAAAATTTTTCAGATACCTGTTTAATTTCTTGGATATAAGAGGTGGTGTGGGAAATTTCTGAGTTTGAAACCTTTACTGTTCTTTCTCTCCACTTTGTTTATGTACCCATGTGCCCCATTGATAAACAGGAGAAAAAATGATGTTACAAGCCCTTTCGTATCAAACCTGGTAAGAAAAGGAAGAGGGCAGAGGTTGCATTTTGTCAGATGGCCGATTACTTTTTCGTCCACTACTCTGAGCACCAAAATCTTCTTTTCAGATATCACTTGTGTCCATTCTGTACAAAATTTATGCTTTTATTTCCTTCCAGGCCCACTTTACTGTGCTCCAGCCACACTGGCTTCCTTCCTGCCCCTGAAAAGGACCTGGAGTTTGCCTACCTCTGGGTCTTTGGACTTGTCATTTCTACCAGTAACTCTCTTTCACCAACCATCACCTTGGCTAATTCCTCCGCATCCATCATCTGTTTTTACCAGCGTCAGAGTGTCTGTGAGGACTCCTTCGACTTCTCTATTTGAAATTTTACCCTCCCAGCACTCCTTATCCTCTTCCCTTCTTTAGTTTTCTCTATTTCAATTCTTCCCGTTTCCCATTGTGTACCTTTTACTCGTTCATTTATAGCCTGTCTTAGTTTACTATGTAGTATAAGTTTTACAAGGGAATTTTTTAAATCCTCACTCAAGGATATGTTTATTGATTTTAAGAGAGAGAGAAACAAGATTGGTCGCCTCCCTTACACACCCTGACCAGGGATTGAACTGGGACCTAGGTATGTGTTCTGACCAGGGATTGAACCTGTGATCTTTTTGTGTACAGGACAATGCTCCAAAAAACTGAGCCACCCAGCCAGGGCAGGAAGAAAATTTTATCTTTTCTTGCTCATTGCCTCATTCCCAGGACTTAGACTAGGGCTTATTACATAGCAAAGCCCCCAAATATTTGCTGAATGCTGTTGAATAAATAAATATGAAACAACCTGAAATATTGTTTAATTCTGATCTTTTCAAAGACAACAAACATGATAACTGTTGTTTGACTGAATCCCATTATATGATCAGAAAAATGAGTAGTTTCCTGGTAAATTAACTTAAAAAATACACAATAAATTTCTTCAGTAGGCAACCAGTTAATCCTCTCTGAGGAAATGTAGAAACCCCTATCTAGATGGAAATAAAGAAAATATATCCAGTCCATGTTTTACTCTGCTTTTTCTCAAATAGCCTAGCTTCTTCATTATCTTTTGATATAATTGAAGACAGTCTATGCCACTGTCACTTTACTTGACTTGTGCTGTATTATTGCTTTCTCATTTTAGGATATATGACACTAATTGCTGAAAATTCTCTCTCCTCATTACTTTTTAAGATTCTAGCATGGCCAGGCAAGGTTGCACGGTGTGTTGATAAAAGCAAATCCACAGAACCTCCCCAATTTCTCAGGCTTAGATCTTGATATTCCTGGCTTAACCCGCCCACACATTTTGTCATGGCTTGCTGCTTTCAATCTCCTTTAATGACTCTTTCAGCTCACTTGCTATATGTGTTTCCACCCTGCTCGGGATCTCGCCCTTCCTCCAGCCTTGGTTCAATCTAGGCTATTGATTTAATTCTTTATCCTTTGAAAACTCCTCTGCCTTTCCTTTCTCAACAACGTGTATGCGATTTTCAAAGTCAAGCCTGCCGGTGGCATCCAGGTCCCAGGGTAGTTCTTCTGTGAGAGTGCTTTCAAGCGCAGCCTCTGGGGTCATTCAGTCCTGGTAGGCGAGAATCACACATTGTTTTCCTGAAACCCTTCTAAGTTCAGGGTTAAGTACAAAATCTGAATTGATTTTATTTCTGTAGCTCCAGTTTTGACTGTTTTAATTGAATATAACTTATTTGCCACCACACAAAGCCATCTGCAGCTTCTTAGTGCCTAGAAACATCAATGTCCAACACTGCATTCCTTTTGACGTGTGTATGCAACCTCTTTTCATATCTAAAACTTTTATGTATAACTCTCTATTCATGCTTTACACCTCTTTCTATTGTTCAACTGCCTTTGAGGCGTACAACAGTGAAAGGAGAGTTTTCTAAGTCCCTGGCTTTCTGCTAATGAGAAAGTTGGTTTCGTGCTGGCTGGGATTTGTTGTAGGAACCATTGAACTCTATAATTCTTTTTCCCCCTTTTTATCATGTGACTCTTTCACCACCACACATACTTTCTTACTCTGGCTTCTCAGATTTTTGATTTCATCACTTACTATGATTTTAAAGGTCATTTATCTAGTCATTTTTTATGCATTATCTACTATCTCACTTTAACTCACTCAGGAAAACTGATTGTATACATAGGCATATCATTAAAGTTGACAACTTCAGTCTGACTTTGAGCAAATTATACCTGCATTTTGCTTTTAAGCACTGGCATTTCTAAAATTAATTGCTGAGGAGAATCAAACTGCTTGCCATATAAGAAGTATCTGTGAATGATAGTTCTCTAAGTTCTACTTCAATCTAAGCATTTCTGTTTTAAGATGAATTATACCTTCAGTTATGACAACTCAAGTAGAAATTGTTGAGTTAGTTGGCTTTGAGACAGAATTGAAACGTTCAAGAAAAATTGAAATTTTACTGAAAAGCATTTGAAGTCATCATGGAATTTCTATCACATTAGCTTGTTTTTAAGCACAGAAACTAAAAATTACAAGTAGTAGATAAGGGTCAAATAGGACAATAACCAGCCCACTGTATATATGAGAGCAGATAAGATTCTTAATTTATTTATGATTTTCATAAGATCTCAAAAAACACTTTCTTAATAGGTAGGCTTGTACTATGAAAGTGGGTAGCATTTTGAATTTTTATGCCAGTGCAAAAAATGACTAGTAAGTGTTTTGTTTAGCAGAAAATTATTGATTGATATTTTGTGTTATAGCATTGTTTGAAGTCTCTTATTTTATTAGGATTATCCATTTGTCATTTTCTTCTGCTTTTCAGCACTAGTGAAAAGGAAAATAAAAGCAAAATCTATTTGAGTTATTTGATTATAAGCATAGCAACCCATTAGCAAGAGGGAAGTGTATAAGAGTGGTATGACTATCAATCCAATTTGATTACTGAGTATTTGCATAGTGTTTAAGATGTGATTGAAAAAGTTTTAATTTTTGACGAAATATATTTAATTTTCTGAAATCAATAAAAATATAGGTAGTGGTGACCCTTGAACATTTCAAGTCCTGACCAGCGGAAGGAGCTAATGTTCATGGCTATCTGTCAGAAGCAAATGTTAAAGATTCATTTAGTCTTTGATAAAACCCAGTTCATTTAAGCAAGAATAAAGGTAATGGGAATTAGACATGGGATTCTAGGCAAACGCAAAGAAAGCTGAACATTTTGATTTATGGTAAATAAGATGTTTTGTTCCTAAATTTCAATGTATTCATATTAGTTTTTCAGTGGAACATTCTTTTTTTTTTAAAGATTTTATTTATTTATCGTTAGAGGGGAAGGGAAGGAGAGAGGGAGAGAATATCAATGTATGGTTGTTTCTCATACATCCCCTGCTGGGAACTGGCCTGCAACCCAGGCATGTGCCCTGACTGGAAATTGAACCGTGGTTGTTTGGTTCGCAGGCCTGTGCTCAATCCACTGAGCTACACCAGCAGTGGAACATTCTTGTTAAAAGATTGAACTCAGTCCCTTGTCATCTTGAGACAAAAATATAGTGGAACTAGACTAAGACAAGTACTCAGTAATCAAATTGGATTGATAGTCATACCACTCTTATACACTTCCCTCTTGCTAATGGGTTGCTATGCTTATAATCAAATGACTCAAATAGATTTTGCTTTAGATGATTTATTTTTGCAAAACAAAATCTCACTATTTTGTAAAACAAAGTCAAAGCTCATCTTGTCAAGAAGATTGGATATCTACTAATGTGGTCTATTTGTTCTAGATGTGTCTATAAATAGCTCTATAATTTTTTAAAATATTTTTTTTAATTTATTTTTAGAGAGAGGGGACGGGAAGGAGAAAGAGTGGGAGAGAAACATCAATGTGTGGTTGCTTCTCATGTGTCCCCTTACTGGGAACTGGCCTGCAACCCAGGCATGTGCCCTGACTGGGAATCGAACTGCAACCCTTTGCTTCACAGGCCCGTGCTCAATCCACTGAGCTATACCAGCCAGGGCCAATAGCTCTATAATTTATGAAAGTTTTGAGTAGCCTCTAAAGTCATTCAACAATTAAGTCAAATTAGTTCAATCTATCAGTGTAGTAGTATAAGGGAGAGAAAATGATCTTTGTTAATCAGTAATTTTAAATTAGAATTCAGGTTTTGCTCCTTGCTGGCTTTATGGCTTTGGACAAATTACTTAAACTCTCTGAACTGTAGTTTTATCATGAACAAAATGGGAATTATATAATACTTAACAGCTGTTTCAGGAAGGCGAAATGAGATAAAATATATGAGAAAGGTTGGTAACAGTGTTAGGTACCTACTGGATACTAATGGATATTAATTTGCTTTCCCTTTGTCTTATTCTGGTCCCCAAACACACACACAAACTAGTTTGACTAAACTTTCATTTAATTAATTCACTGGTTAAGTAAGTTAAAATGGTCAAACTGGTTCTCTACTCTTGCCCAAAATAAAGTGGAGTGCACAAATTAGGTTTTTGTTAGTATTTTTGGACTCTTTCTCACTTCGCTGATACTATTTATATATACCAAAGATAAGTTTGAAGATTAGCACCAGTAATCTTTCTTAATTCTCTAAGTTATGACTGTTATGTGATAGTAAAAATATTAATTAGAATTATATTGATGCCGATGGTGATTATTTCTGGCTTGGGCGAATCTCTGTTTTAATGGGATTGCACACACCAGTTAGAAGTCAGGTTACATGAAGACCCTTCGTTCTTGACGTTTTGGTTGTGATGAATAGCTATTTTGGTTCTTCAGGTGAGTCTCTCATCTCCTCAGTGCTCATGCCCAGGTCTTTCCTCCTTCAGGTTAGAAGCTATATCAGAGCAATGGAAAAATCCTTGGGTTCACACAGATGTTTTAGTCCACAGGGCCCAGCCAAGTAAAAGATTTTGCTCTTTCCTTATTTCCTGCTGTATATTGAGTCCTCATTCTCTGAAACGGGATTTGGGTTTGTGTTTATTTTTATTGTTTCTTTGATTCTTGAGTAGGGCCACTATGAATTTTTCCTCTTAATTCTGCCCTTTATTCCATAATCTCAACAAAAAGAGAAGTACATCACTTTTCAGCATTCTCACTTAATTTGATTCTATTTGCCGCAGCTAGGACAATTATTACAAATGATAGTTATCCATGGATTTGGAACAATAGATTTGTAAATATTCCATCACTTCATTATTTTCCCTATGTGTTTATTTTTCTTATATCAAAGGGCTTTTCTTATCTCAAAGGGCCTTTCATATCTTAAGGAGAGGAAAATTATATAAATTTTAATTTTTTCTTGTATATGTTGTACGACCCCCTTACCTATCTTATATCGCGGTTGTCTTTGGTGTCTTGGGAATTGATTCCAAGATCTGCGGATACCAAAATCCACTGATGCTCAAGTCCTTTATATAAAACGGCGTAATATTCTCATGTAACCTGCACGCATGCTCCTGTATACCTTAAATCATCTCTAGATTCCTTATAGTATCTAATTAAATATAAGTGCAATATAAATAGTTGTTAGCTGAATTATGTAGGGATAATGAAAACTGGAAAAAGCCTGTACGTGTTTAGTATAGGTGCAACCATTGTATTTCCAACCACGTAGCACACAGCAGTAACAATGCAACTTTTTCTAGATATTTTCAGTCTATGGTTTATTGAATCCACACAGGCAAAAACTTCAGATATGGGGAGCCTACTGTATATTCTATATTAGTATTTAAAACTAACTTTAAGACTAAATTGTAGGTGCTCCTGTCACCATGTATGAAATCAACTACCGTAATTATTAATTTTTAAAGACCTCAAACATCAAGGAGTAGAGTAGCCCTACAAAGTGGAAATAATTCATAATTCATCAGGTTGTTGTTTCATTAGGCTAGCCATTAGCTGACATTATGAATGCATATATAGCAAGGACATAATTACAAGGACGCCTCATAGTAAAAAGAGAAGTAGTCCACAATGATATTTAGATCACAATGTCTGTCTGTCCTGTCATGGTTCTCTACTTCACCGCCATTTTAAATGACTCATGGAGAAACCTTACATTTTTTCTTGTAGAAACCCTGTTGAGAATATGCAGTTTAAGACTCTATTATTTTCACCCTCTATCTCCAGAACTAAATTAAATGTTATTACCTCTTTGCTTCATTGAATCAGCAATAAAATGATAACCATAGTGGCTCTTCAGAATAGTTACTAGATTACTGGTGGCAGTAAAGGGCCAGGCAGTCATGGGGATAGGCATGGAGAAGGGGCAGTTAGTGCTACGTCCTACGCCAGTGGTCTGTCCTGCTTGGCAGCCTGGCATTCCCACTGTTTCCTGTCACTGAGAACAAAGCACAACACAACAGAAACACACAAACAAAAAGAAATTCTATATAGCCTTAGGTATGGATGATAAGTGAAAATTACTAGTATGCTTAGTCTGTCTTTACCTGAGAAAGCTTTTCTTTCATGGAGTTACATGTTTCCTCAAAAAAATGGCCTACATAATTGTCACTGTTAAGTACTTTGAGTTCCATTGTGGGTGGGAAAAACAAGTCTTTCATTTTTTCCTTTTCTAGCCTCAGGAAAAAAAAAGATAATGGATATTCACATATCAGTATACTTCTGAAGTCCTATTCCTGAAAATACAAGAAAACTTTATTGGTGAATTTTGCGCAGTATGATGTGCAGCAGTTGGAGAAATGGCCCCAGAGACCTTGTGGGCTTGGTGCCAGCCCACCGCACCTCAGCGAGGGTCACAGTAAAGAGCTACAGGGAATTTGGGGGCTCACAGTGCACATGAAAGTTATGTTTACACTATAATTTCGTCTTTAAAGTGTGTGATAGCATTGTCTTAAAAATGCAAGTGCTGTGGTTAAAAATACTTTATTGCTAAAAAATGCTAACCATCCTCTAAGCCTTTAGCTGGTCATGTAGTATCCATATAGAAAATGCATGGATATAACACAGAGTTCAAAATATGGAATGTATGCAAATGTATAGAAAATATCTCATTTTGTGATTTCTTTCTTTTTTTAATTGAAAAAAATTATTAATTTAATTGTTGTTCAGGTACAGTTTTCTGTCTTTTACTCCCATCCCAGCCCACTCCCCAGTGGGATTTCATACCTGTTCCCATAAGTTCAAACTGTTTGAATTAGTATCAACTCTTTAAAAACATAAGGTAATATAAAAAATTATTGGAACTGATTATGCTATGGTATTATTCTCCCTGAATGCATCAAATGTTTGAGTTTCATTAACATCTTTAAGATTCATAATAGTGGCAAGCGTAACGGCAGTGACAACTAACATTTGTTCAATACGTGCTGTGTGGTAAGCATTGTGTGTGTGTGTGTTCTGTATGCTTTACAAGTACCACATCACTGAGTGTTCGCAGACACCTTGAGAAAGAAACAGATGCACTGTTAGTTATGTGTTACTTCTGCATGAACTCTTCTGTGACTGTTTGCATTCAAAATTATTTTTTGAAGCTCACCTATGTAGATGCCTGTAGCTATATTTATAGCACATTCATTTATAGGTACTAAATTATTTTCCAAGATTTTTTTTTGGACAGGTACATTTTCAATATTTATAGTTGAGATCCCTTTACTTCATATGCTTGCAATGTTTATATTTTTAGACCTTTATATTTTTGCTAAATTAGAGGTTGTAAAATATCTCATGGTGGTTTTACTTTTTAATTTTCCTAACTGATGAAATTGAACACACTTAAAAATGTTATTTGGCCATTCATATTTCCTTTCTATGTAATGCCCAATCTTTTCTTCTTAATTAATTTATATTATTTTAAATTAATATTTGAGATTTTACATATTCTAAA
This sequence comes from Carollia perspicillata, assembly GCA_004027735.1. Classification (NCBI taxonomy): domain Eukaryota; kingdom Metazoa; phylum Chordata; class Mammalia; order Chiroptera; family Phyllostomidae; genus Carollia; species Carollia perspicillata. The sequence goes on from PVKM010002790.1 coordinate 60,861, forward strand.
TACTTAGGGATTTTACATATTCTAAATCACAGCAGGTATTTATGATTTATGATCTTTCATTTGTCTACGATGTCCTTTGAATAGACTCAAATTTCCTTAATGTGATTGAACTTACATTCCCCTGCTTTTGGTTTTACTTTTTATGTCTTCTTTTTCATACTTAATTCTTTGAGGCCATGTAGATGTTTCCCTGCTCTCCATTAAGTTTTTTTTCCTCCATATATACTTTAATTCCACAGAAAGGAAACCTGCTATTAATTTATGTGAATGATATCTAGTGAAAAAACAATTAAAATTTTTCCTATATGAAAATGCTTTCTCGGGCCTCGTTATAAACCCCCTTTTCCCCACAGATATTCAACATCACTTTTTCAGGTGTCAAGTTTCCATATATACTTGGTTCTATTTCTGTGCTCCAGGGGCTTCTCTCCCCCCGACTTATCTTTTTATCTCTTTGTCTCTAAACTAACTGCTATAGGTTTACAAAATTTTTTGAAGGCTTATAGTTACTCATGGTATGATTCTTTAAAATTTTCTTGGCCTTTAGTTTTTTGTATGAAGTTTAAGTCAACACTGGTTTTTACAAAGAAAAATGTAAATTGCTTTTCATAATAGCATTGAATCTATATGACACTGTGGAGATAATTAAGAATTCTATAGCTATGGTTACAATGATCACAGTATATCTCTCCATTTAATTAGGTCAAATTGCCTTTTGATAAAGTTTAAAATTTTTCTCTATAAATACATATCATATACATATATGTGCAGATGTGGAATATAAATGTTATCTTTTATAAAATTATTCTGTTTGAATATCTATATGAAGTGCATTAGTTTTTTTTTTAATATATAACTCTGGTGATATTTTATTTTAATTGTTTTTCAGTACAGTTTTCTGTCTTTTACTCCCATCCCATACCACCCCCCAGTGCTCCCCCCTCCCTCCCCTTTCCACCCCCCTCAGTTTTGTCCATGTGTCCTTTATACTTGTTCCTATAATCCCCTCCCTTTTTCCCTGACATTCCCTCCCCTCTCCCCTCTGGATACTATCATCCCCTTTTCTATTTCAATGTCTTTGGCTATATTTTGCTTGCTTGTTTGTTTAGTTGCTTAGGTTCCTGTTAAAGGTGAGATCATATGGTATTTGTCCTTTACTGCCTG